>LOEQ01007726.1:38815-49272 GCA_001685075.1 Bramus lutescens | reverse complement strand
AGAGAGAGAGAGAGAGAGAGAGAGAGAGAACCCTTTCCATGCTGATCCACTCTGGACAGCCCTTGGCACTATGAGGAAACCTGTTGTTGGGATGCGAGGAAACCTGTTGTTGGGATGCCTCTGTCAACACAAACCTAAACTTTGACTTCATGTGATTTCTCCCAATTTTTAATTTTGAGCAATAAAAAAAGCATTTCAAATATTCGCATCCTCACAAAATATCCCTGCTGACCACGTTTAGGCTGTGAGATTCAACCTGTCCTTGGGGAGAGGACGCTGGCTTGCTTGTAAACTTTAGACGTATCGTTTTAGCAACTCTGTATGGTTTAGTATTGTATAACAGATAAATGGTGATAAGAGCAAAGTCTTGGTGGCAAGCGTGACTGCTGTGCTCACCTAAGGACAGAGTGTAAGGAGCTACAGGGACTGTCTGACAGCTGCTCCGCACCACGGACTGACAGGCGACAAAGCACGCTGCACTGACCTCTGGGAAGGTGAGCCCTAAGTAAGGACTTAGGTTGGGTTTGGGATTGCTGCTGCTGGCTCTTAAATCCAGGGTCTCTGTCACCAGACTGTGAGCGTGATCTACCATGGAGCCACATGCGTCCCTGAGCCATGTAAAGCGTTTCTCGGAAGCATTCCAGCAGTGGCACCTGGAGACTCAGTCAGTTTTCCCGCGGGAGAAACCAAGACGTAGAAAGAAAGACGGCGCTGTTCTTGTGAGTATTGGAGAGTGGAGGGCAAATGTGAAGGGTCAAGGAAAACGGTGGTGTAGCTCACTCAGTGTGCCTATGGCAGTGAAGTGTGATTGGGGACTTCAAAGGAAGCATCATGTATGACTGTGGAAACAAAAACGATTTCTCTTTTTAGCCTCTAAGCCAGGCTTTCCCTGCCACCTAGTGGTTGCTACTTGCAATTAAAATAAATTTAATTAGGTAAAGTGTAAAGACTAACAATACATTGATTTCCATATGGTGCAAACTTAAAAATACTTTTATTCATTATTTGATGATTTCATCCACGCATTTGACCAAATTCCCCCCTCCTCCCTCTAACTACTGGATTCTCTACCCCCCAACAACCCTCACTGTTCTATTGCTGTGAAGAGACATCGCCCCAGGCAACTCTTAAATGAAAGCCTTTAGCTGCGAGTTTGCTTACAGTTTTTGAGGGTTAATCCATGGTCATCACGGTGGGAATCAGACAGGCATGGTTCTGGAGCAGTACCCAAAAGCTTTACATCCTGATCCACAGGCAGCAGGCAGAGAAGGAGACTGGGCCTGTCTACTTCCAGTGACACACTTCCTCCAATAAAGCGGAATCTTTTCAAAGCCGTTCCACTAACTGGGCATTGACTATTCCTGCATTTGAGCTCATGGGGCCGTTGCCATTCAAACCACCACACTCCCCTGTCAACGACAGAGATGTGTCCCGTGCCCCCCCCCCATCTTAGTTAGGGTTTCTGTTGCTGCAATGAAACACCATGACCAAAAAGCAAGCTGGAGAGGAAAGGGCTTATTTGGCTTAAAGTTTCACATTGCTGTTCATTACTGAAAAAAGAAATTAGGACAGGAACTTTAACAGGGCAGGATCCTGGAGGCAGAAGCTGATGCAGAGGTCATAGAGGAGTGTGCTTTATTAGCTTGCTCAATATGAATTGCTCAACCTGCTTTCTTAAAGAACTCAGGACCACCAGCCCAGGGATGGCTCCACCCACAATGGGCTGGGTCTTCCCCCATCAATCACTAATCAAAAAAATGTGCTACAGTCTTGCAAACAACCTAATGTTATGCAGGTATTTTATTAATTGAGGTTCCTTCCTCTCAGATGACTTTAGCTTGTAGCAAGTTGACATAAAAGCATCCAACACAATTTACCCCCACAAACTGACAAGCACATAGTTGCGAAGCCATGACCTTTCCTTTCTCATTCATTCCAAGATCTCACATTTAAAAACATAAATATTTTCCAAGTCCCACAGTCTTTACAAATTCAAACAAGTTAAAATTTCAGTCTCCTTAAAATATACAATTGCTTTAAAAACCAGAATCTCCTAAAGTTAAAAAAATCTTTCAGCTGTTGGTTCAAATCAAAATTAAGTTGAATACTTTATTCAAGAGGAAAGAACCAGGGCACAATCATAATCTGAACAAAGAAAAACCAAACTCTAACAGTGTAAATAACTCAATGTCCAATCATCTGGGATTTACTCATGATCTTCTGGTCTCCTCCAAAGGGTTTAGGTCACTTCTCCAGCTCCACTCTCTGCAGCGCATAGAGAATCTTCTAGGCTCAGATTAGTTCTACCCCACTGCTGCTGCTATTCTTGGTGGTCATCCCATGGTACTGACATCTCCAAAATACTGGGGTCTTCTTCTACAGCTGGGCTACACTTTCACCAATGGCCTCTCATAGACTCTCTTCATGGTGCCAAGCCTCAACTTCTCTACATGATGACCCCTTCAACCCTGGATGGTTCACTGTCACTGAGGCTGCACCTTCACCAATGGTCTCTCCTGGCCTCTCACAGTGCTAAGCCTTAGCTGCTCTCCACGACCCCTTCATGCCTTCAAAACCAGTACCACCTGGGTGACTCTTACACTACCAAGTTCAGCTTCCAGTGCAAAGGTACAACTTTGACCGCCTCTGGAGCACAGCTTCTATGTGCTTACTCTGAGGAAACACTTCCCAGAAGATTTCACCTCAATGATGCTGGTCTCTTCTTAATCATTGCTCATTTCTCATCTCCAGCCAATCAGAACTGACTAGCCCAGCAAAGCAAAGGTTTCACGTCAGCAGTTGTGATAGCTTGTTAATCACAGCTGATTCTGCAACCCCCAGCTAACTAGGGCCATGGAATCTTAATTCAATGTAACAAATGGCTCTGACAGTGTGTTTAAACTTCCCTTGGAAACACACACACACACACACACACAACTAGGTTTCAATATGATTTTTACAACCAACATCTAACAGCACCTCAAGTTACAGCTGAAATGTTAGCAGTGAAATTTATAAACCTATATACCCTTGTACCAATATCTCCCTCTATTTCTGAGGGATTTCAATATTTATGGTTACAAGCCTTAACTCACAATTTTCTACATAGGTATGATTCTTTTAGCGATATTGGCACAGTTTTGCCAATTAAAATTCTGGTCTGTTACAGCATTTTATGCGAATCTTCTGTGGGATATGTTTTGCCTCTGAGGTGCTTGAGAGGAGCCCCTGGCCTTGAACGTGCTATGCATGTGCTCCGTCACTGAACTGCATCTTTACCTCTTGTAGGTTTCCTTTATAATAGGCACATGTGACTCACCCATGTTAATCAGTATAACCACTTTCTCCGTTGTTTGAAATTTCAATGAACAAAAACACCATAACTTCCTGTGATGTGGTATTCCCCTCAGTATGCTATTCAACTTTCTTTTTATGCACATTCAGACAATTTCCGACTTTCACTAATTAAAGCACTGCTTCAATGTATTCCAGAAGGTGTCCCATGTGTAACTGTGGAGTTTGCTAGTTGGACAGCAACATCACATCTATACTGTATCACAATGTTGGCACATCTCCACTCTTTTTTGTCATTGCCAAAAGATGCATCCAATGTCATGATTTATGCTCTATCAGCAATATGTACTGCAAATAATGTATCTCCAACTTTTAGGGATAAGACTTCCTACAAGCCTTGGCTATTTGAGGTCTTTGGTGAAGACTTGGACAAATCACTGAGATGTAGAGGGATACAGAAATGAGAATAAAGAGCTAGGAGACTACACAGAAGTTCAAGTTGAACTGCAACAGAGGCAACAAGTCAAAGACTGGTACCTATGTGACTAACTGCCCAAGTCTTCAGGTACTGTTCCTAAGGGATAGCAGAGACTTGGATGCAGGTAGCCACATTGAGGAATAAAATAGCTGCACCTAAGAGCTCCCAGGCATGATTGCAGGCCATGGCCCATGGTTAGAATGCATTGCAGATGCCAAACAAGGACTTGCTTTGTTTAGTTGGTTCCTATGGTAGGGCCTGAGCTGGCCCAGCTGCTTATGAGCATGTGTGACAGGCACAGCCATTCTCTTGGGAGGTAGCATGCCCAAGGTGTCTCTCCTCCCTGTACAAACTCCAAGTGTTCTCCACACCATCAGCTGGGCGAGTAGCTACCTGTCTCCGTCTTGCACCACTGCCTCATGACATTAAGATGGAATTTTTTATGGGCTTGGCTGTTTTAAGTAACAAAATGATGCTCAAATCCCAGCTCACTTTATCTCCCTCAAAGGTACAATATAAACAATGAGATCTAGAATGATCAACCTAGCATGCCCATAGTGGAATGGTTGTTTCCAGAAAATGAAAGAACACAGGGAGGGAGGTTTGCAGCCTCTCTAGACCTCCAATCTCTCACCTATTCTCGAAGGCGAGGAATGGTTAGAAATGTGCTCTTTTGAACCTAGACAACAATGAGGCCACTAAGGGAGACGTACAAAGATGTAATCTACATGGGAAGTAGAAAAAGACAAGATCTCCTCAGTAAATTGGGAGCATGGGGATCTTGAGGGAGGGTTGAAGAAGAGGAGGGGAGAGGCAGGGGGGAGCAGAGAAAAATGTAGAGCTCAATAAAAATCAATAAAATAAAGAACCAAAAACAAAACACAAAACAAAACAGAAAAGAACTATGTTCTTCCCCCTATGTTCACAGAATAACTGGTACTCTAGCAAAGGAATCATACTAATGTGGACACATAGGTCCTTTACAGAAACACTATTCAGTATGCACTATATGAAGGACCTTTGCAGAAGAAGTGTTATACATTGTGCACTGTGCATAGGACTTTGCAGTTGAAACACTGTACAGTGTGCATTATACGGACATATAGGACATTTTTAGAAGCACTGTATAGTGTGAATTATTTATTTTTGTGAATTTCAAAGTCAATCATTGGTCCCTTTTCTTTAAAGTGAGAACACAGTGTTTATGGTGTCTTCATTTTCAGACATCTCAGGATCAGTATCTTCAGATGCTGAAAGTGGCCAGGCACTTTTTTTGTATTTTAGCGTAGGCACTAAATTTACCTAAGAATTCTAAGGTAAATACTAATCTCAAATACACAATACCTTTTAAGCTCTGTACATAGACATGTGTCAAAACATGTGCTTTAAGCACACCCGATGTCCCCCAAACAGAAGAAGAGTGAATGTTCCAACGGATGAAGAGTCTAATGTCTTATGACTGTTGTGTTACTGTGATAAAGCATCCTGTAAAAAGCATCCAAGGAAGCAAGGATTTATCTTGACTCACTGTTTCAGGGTGTAATCTATCATAATGTAGGTGGTTACATCACATCCACAGTCAGAAAGTAGAGACCATTAATGCTATTGCTTATGTAGCTTCATCCTTTTATGTCACCCAGGGCCCTATCCCAGGGAATGGTGCTGTCCTCTTTAGGGTAGGTTTTCCTTAGTTCAATTAATATAGTCATGACTATTCCCAGAGGCCAACAAATCATGTTTGCCTGGAGGCTTTTCTACCAGGAAATTCTAGGCTTTGTCAAGTTGACAAATGTTACCATCACAACTACTTAATTGAGACACACTATATATAGTTAAAAAATATCACCATATTTAAATATCACACATATCTATATAAAGGTTATTACAAGTCAGGTTTTTAAAGCACTGTAAAAGAAAATAATAGGATGAAACTTTAAAGAAACCACACAATCATTATTCTTCACATTACAACAGAGGAAAAGAAAAGAATCAGAATTAATTTCAAGATTTCTTAACCCAACATCCAGAAAAAGTGAAAAACAAGCCCTTCAATGGGTTTTCTTTGATTAGCTTTTAGTCATCTAATAAGATCTTAGCTTAGTATAGTAAATTTACTTTCTCCAAATATTCATATTACGTCCAAATTTAGTATTATGTACAATTTTAATTTGAGACCCAATTATGATTTGATTAAATTTGCTACAAGCTCTCTTGATGCCTTGCAGAATACAAGTCTGATTTCTGTAAGAGTTTTTAGGATGTGGCTTAAGCCTCCAGGAAACAAAGCAGCCTGAGCTTTTCATCTTTGCAATTTGTCTTATGTTATATAAACATGACATTCAGCTTCAGGGCCTTGATATAATTTGATTTCATACTAGCATGAAAGATACCATAACTCTGTCTTCTAGCTCTGGCATTGCAAATGCCTCTTCACACAAAAGATGTAGTCATGATAGGCTGACCCAACAAGGTCAGTCAGTGTAAACACTGGCCTGACTTGGTAGATTTCTTCACTTAAGATGCCAGGTTTTGTCTAAATTATTCAAATTTTGTTTTCTCTTTGCCTTTTCATCCTCACTGTGTTAGAACCTATTGTCATCTCCTTGATCTTAGCTAACACATAAATTAATCTTTCAAACACCAACACCATTGCTAGAGAAAAACAGCTCAAAATGATGACCACTGTCTTTAGGATGTTGTCTTTCATTTGAATCATGTTGGGGCATGGAATTTCCAAACCTTAATTTCAAATTCTGAAGGTGAACTCAGTGGCCAGTTGGGTATCACTCTTAATGAAATATCTGAGGTATTGCAGATATATAAAAAGTAGATATATTTAGTTTATTGTGTGGAGGACTCAAAAGTAATGAATGACATTGTGTAAGCTCTAAAAAAGTCCCTCAGAGACAAGGGGTCGCACAGCTGTACTCATGCACATGTGGAAGAAATCACATTGCCAGAAAGACAACTGGAGAGATGAGGGCCGCAGTTCCTTCTGAAGCTAGGTCCTCAGAAACCTCCAGTGCTGTCTTGCCCATATGTGACAGCAGATTGGCACCATTTGTCTCATCTGGCTGGGGTCAAGTCTCTGCAGGAGCCCTTCAGGGCAATGCCACCTGCCTTACCTGCATGCCTCCTGCTTTCAGGGTTTGTGTTTGCATTGTTTTAATTTGTGACTTTTGCACCTGATATTTTTCTTCATTGGGAACTCCAGCACTTGCAATATTTTTGTTTGTTTGTTTGAGGCAGGGAAGTTTGCATTTTAACCATGTTTTAAGGCTTCTGTCTTCAAAGCTTTCATGACTTCTACTGTTTCAGATGGGAACAGCATACTGTGGCTTTCTTTATACAGATTTTGTAAACTTATGGTCCCACTGTGGAGAGCTATAGTGTTATCTCCTGAGTGACCTTGATTAAGAATAACAGTTTGTCTCATTCCTCAGATCCAAGTACCCTCATCAACCACCTCCTAAAGACATCTAACTCCTTGAAAGCCCAGCGTCTGTCCTACACTTGCAGCAGGATGAGCAGCTCCATTGTCAATTGCATGACTGGCAAGCTGATTTCCTGCAGAGGCAGTGGTGCCTGAGACAGGAGTGTCAGTCTGGGATGTAACAGGGTGTGTGCTGTGCCCTGGTTAGAGCTATGTGCCTTGAAGGTGGAGGCAGTGGTCAGGATCTGGANTTGCATTTTAACCATGTTTTAAGGCTTCTGTCTTCAAAGCTTTCATGACTTCTACTGTTTCAGATGGGAACAGCATACTGTGGCTTTCTTTATACAGATTTTGTAAACTTATGGTCCCACTGTGGAGAGCTATAGTGTTATCTCCTGAGTGACCTTGATTAAGAATAACAGTTTGTCTCATTCCTCAGATCCAAGTACCCTCATCAACCACCTCCTAAAGACATCTAACTCCTTGAAAGCCCAGCGTCTGTCCTACACTTGCAGCAGGATGAGCAGCTCCATTGTCAATTGCATGACTGGCAAGCTGATTTCCTGCAGAGGCAGTGGTGCCTGAGACAGGAGTGTCAGTCTGGGATGTAACAGGGTGTGTGCTGTGCCCTGGTTAGAGCTATGTGCCTTGAAGGTGGAGGCAGTGGTCAGGATCTGGAACATCTTCACAAGGCCACATGTTAAAGGCATTAATGTTTTACAGTGGAAAACTTCACATAACACAGAACAGCACAGTGATGGAGACATAAGGTGCAAACAGGGTGAAGACACAGTACTGAGTGCTGATGACACAAATCATCCAGCTGAAGGAAGATGTGATGGAACTAGATTTAAAACCTGGATTCAGCTATGTGCTCTCTCCAGAAAACACACTGGCTACAGAGATACAGACAAGTTTAGTTTAATAAAAAGCTTTCTAAAACACAAAGCATCTTGAACTGTCTATAGTAACATCAACATTAAAATTAAAAACGATGCTTAAGAGATATGAAGCAACCAGAGCACCAGAGATATGTAGTGGTTATAGGCATGTATGTATTTATCAAATGCCAGAGCACCAACTACCCCAGAAAAACCTGACAGAAAGGAACACATCAACATAGTGGAAACAGCAGAAATAGCTGCAGAGGCCAAAGCCTCACTTTCAGCAACATTTGGAGAAAGACAAGATTCTACCAGTACAGCACAATAAGACAGCCAGATTCTGCAGGTATCCATAGGACTTTTTATCCCTAAGCAGTAGAAGAACACATTTCTGAGAGAAGATGGAACACTCTCCAGGTTATACCAGGTCTTACCTGATGGGATGGGATAAATGTGATGGGGGAAAATGGACAATACATACTCTCTGAACACACTGGTGAAATCTGCAATGACTAACAGAAGACAGAAAGTTTGTGAAAATATGGAAATCATACACACATTGTTGCCCAACTGATGAGGCAAAGAAAAAACTGACAGGGGAATAGAAATGTTTTGCGGTTAAAATAATAATTGTGATGTATGCAGTAAAAGCCGCAGAGAGAGAAATGTGTAGCTGTCAGCACACAGATTGAAAAATGTTCCTCAAACTAAGAACTTAATCCTCTACTTCATGAGAAACCCCAAACAAGCAGAAGAAAGAAATAAAACAGGGTTAGAGTAGAGAAGGCTACAAAANGGGGAAAATGGACAATACATACTCTCTGAACACACTGGTGAAATCTGCAATGACTAACAGAAGACAGAAAGTTTGTGAAAATATGGAAATCATACACACATTGTTGCCCAACTGATGAGGCAAAGAAAAAACTGACAGGGGAATAGAAATGTTTTGCGGTTAAAATAATAATTGTGATGTATGCAGTAAAAGCCGCAGAGAGAGAAATGTGTAGCTGTCAGCACACAGATTGAAAAATGTTCCTCAAACTAAGAACTTAATCCTCTACTTCATGAGAAACCCCAAACAAGCAGAAGAAAGAAATAAAACAGGGTTAGAGTAGAGAAGGCTACAAAACAGAATTAAAATCCAAAGGGGAAAACTGAAGCCCAAAAGCTGATGTTTTAAAAACATCACATCAGAACTGGGAAACATTTAGCTAGACTGACAGAAAATAAAAGTAAAAAGTAAGAGAACAGAGAAAAGAATGAGACCATATCACCCAGGAACGGAGGAGTACAGGAGTCAGCGCTGCTCTTACAGAAGTGAGCGACTGTGAAGGGCTATTTCAACACATGTTTGTTAAAGTTAGGTGAATTCTTTGAAATGAAAATTTCCTAAATATTTTAATGTCAACCCTTGATTGGAATCAGTTGTTAGTCAGGTGTGGCATTTAGTTCGAGCTACTCAGGAAGTTGAGGCAGGGGGATGCTCGAGCCCAAGTGTCTGAGGTCATGCTGAGCGGCATGAAGGATCCCACTCTAGAAAAAAAATAATTGGAGAGACTGAAGGGAAGGTGGAGGAGTGATTGGAATTAAAAACTTCCAATAAATGAAAGAGCAGGATCACATAGCTTGGCAATTATTTGAAAATTAAAGGCCGATATTTAACAAAGACTTCCAAAAGAGAAAGTGTCTCCCAATTATAGTATAATATTAGTATTCCTGTAATATAATGATCAGAAAAAGACATCATAGAAAGAAACCTAAAGACCAAATCAGTTGCAGATGAAAACCCTCAAAAATGTAGCAACTAAATAATAATAATAGTAATAAGGTTTCCTGTTTGTATTTTCACAGGATCCCACTATATAACTCAGTTTTCTGTCAACTTTAAGAGTGACCATCCTCAGCCTCCTGGGTACTAGGGAGGAGTGCAGTTTTACTTAAGGTTTCTATTGCTGTGGGATAAAACACAGTGATCAAAATGTAGCTTGGGGAGGAAAGGGTTTACCTTACAGCTTGTAGGGAAGCCAGGGCAGAGACTCAAGGCATCAACTGGAATAGAGGCCATGGAGGAGGGCTGCTTATTGGCTTTCTAGCCATAGCTAGCTTATACTGCTTTCTTATACACACCAAGATCTGCCGCACAGTGGATTAGGCTCACCTTACCACATCAGTCATTAATTAAGAAAGTGGTCTAAAATTATCTTCAGTTGTACACATTTATTAAGGCATTTTCTCAATTAGAATTTCTTTTCCCACATAACTACCTTCTGTCAAGTTGACAAAGAACCAACCACAGCAACAAGGACACATCGTCATGAATGGGATATTTGTGAGCTTTTCCAAATCATTACCTTTTATGAGAAAG
>LOEQ01007726.1:0-32550 GCA_001685075.1 Bramus lutescens | reverse complement strand
AAGAATCCAAATAGGAAGCTATTAGCCTATAGCTTGGCCATTTTCCTATGGACTTTGAAGAGCTTTCACTTGTGTGTAACTTAAATGTGAATCTCAAGCATTTTGTGATGGTGTCAGCATAGCTGAAATGTATTCTTTGGATAGAGAGATATTGTCCCAAGGGGCTGAAGAGATGGCCCAGAGGTTAAGAAGCATTGGTCACACTTCCAGAGGTCCTGAATTCAGTTCCCAGCAACCATATGGTGGCTCAAAGCCATCTGTAGTGAGATCTGGGGTGCAGGCACACATGCAGGCAGAACACTATATACATAATAAACAAATCTAAAAGAGTTATTGTCCTACAAGCAATCTAAAGATATCTTTCTTACAAGTTCCAGTTCTTAGTTGTCACATGGCGTTTGGGGGGAGGCATTAAGGATGGGACACAGACCGATGGCAAATGTCACACAAAACTAGGTAGAAAGATTTATGGTTGGTTTAACTTGATCGAATCATGATTGGGGGTTTAGGGTTCTTGTTGTCATTGTTGCCTTTGGTTTTTTAAGGTTAGGAGAAGAGGAGAGGGCCATGGGTAGTTGGCAGAATGTCCCCAAGCTGAGTTTAAGGATCAGGGTCCAAATCTAGGTCTGAATCCAAACTCCGTGCTCCTTCCCCTGCCTTGCTCTCCACTGTGTCTGCTCTGGCATCTTTGTGGCTTAGATGGGGCTCAGGGTCAGAGAGTTAGCCTAGAACACCTGAGGTCCTAGACTTGACCCCTAGCACTACAAAAGGAAACACCCAGCAAAGAGTCCTATGTGTCCTCTTTGCACCTGTCATGCAGATTTAGCTTGCCCACTGAAGACACCTTGGGCACCACCAGCTGTGCCTCCCTAAAGCCCCTCCTCTGCTACAGCCTTAGGCAGGCCAGCTGTGAGCCTCCCAGAGGCCCAGACGCAGATGTGAAAGCCCTGTCCTCTTCAGACTATAATGTGTGTCCAGTAGAAAATACAAGAATACAGCAGCTACAATGTGCACTTTTGGAAACAGCCCACTTTGACGGAAGGTATGGGATCCGTCACAGCAGAGTGTCATCCTGACTCACTTTGCGTCACCTCAGGCTCTCTGAAAACTGTGGTACTTGAGGAAAAGATTAAGCCTAGGTACTAAGGAGAGGACTGAAATGATGTGCAAGAACTGAGGGAGCCAGGGTGAGCCCCCGCCTGTGAGTTCTCCCTCTGCTGATGGAAGCTGGGGGCTAAGAGAGCTTAGAGGACCCTGTCAATGTGCAGATTGTGCTACATTCGCAGTGGGGCCCTGAACTCTGAGAGCTCCTTGAGAGCTAACATTTTACCATCTAGTTCCTCTTAAAGCAATGCTGGGATCTAAGCCACATGATCAGCTAATCAGAACCCGATGGGTACCCCAGCTACAAAGAGAAGGGGGAAAGAGCAGAAATCTAATCAATACCGCCCCCTCCCCAGGGTACTAAACAGGAAAGTGTCTGGTGGAGAGTTATTCCCCTCATTCTTTGCGATTTGATCTCTCTCCTGACCTGGGGTCACAGCACTTGGAAGAGCAAGGCACTTGGAGAGCTGGCATTAGAAAATGAAAGCAGGCACAAGCGTGCCCTCTAAACTGTCCCAGTGAAGACAGGAATTGGGGTTATTTTAGACAGATTCCTCTCCAGTAAGCCTCACTTATACAGCAAACTGTGTGAATGCTTTGGTGCTGGGTGTGGGGTTTTTTTTTGTTGTTGTTGTTGTTGTTTTTCTTCTGTAGTGGGAGTCAAGTAAATATGTGCTTAGACCCCTAAAGCAGCTGTTCTCAACTTCGGGTCGTGATCCCTTGAGTCAAATGACCTTTACACAGTGGTCACATATCAGATATCCCGCATTTTAGGAAGGTGGAGAACCCTGAAGAATAATGGCTGTGGTGGCAGGTCTCCAAGGGGCCTGTCTGCGTCGTGTCAAGTCCTTCACAGAGATCTAGGGTGACAGGAAATGTGACAGCCCTTCTGAAGCTGCAGTCTTGGCTTCCCTTGCCCTTCGCATCTGCTCCGTCCCGCGATGCTGGGAGCAGCTGTGTGATGTTCTGTGTTTTCATTTTGTAGAAGATCCGTGTGGGTTTCCAGGAGCTTCTGCGGCTTTAATGGTCTGATTCCTGCAGCTGTCTGACAGCTGCATTTTTCACCACCCTCTGGGTAGACATCAGAATTCAGGTGCTTTTATCATGCTGAGGAGCCAGGACCAAGGGTTCCTTCGCTTGGGTTTGTGTCTGAGCCTATGTGGATTCCTGGCTTCCTGGAAAGGTAAGTTACTTCTGCTTACCTCCTAGAATGATTTTAGCTCCATGCATTCACTCTCCTTTCTCAGCTTGCCTAGATCCAAATGACCAGGTGACTTTTATTAGTTAGGTTTAACCTAACAGATGAGATTTGGAGAGCAGTGTGGGGAAAACGTTGCAATATGCTGTTAATTGTATTTCATTTTTCTAACTAAAGTATGTCTTCCCAGTGAGCACACACAGTCATCTGTTTTTGTAGCCGTTCATGCTATCGATGTTCTCCACTTATTTTTTTTTTGTAACTATATGTAATACATTTTTCAAAGAGCGATTTGTCAGCTGGCACATATCACGCAGCTTGTGAACCCTCCCGTTGTCAGTAATTGGCCTCATTTGGGAAACTTGTCTCAATGGTTGTACCAAGAGTGAGCTTGCTCATCTTAAGAGCTGACCCAGACTAGGCTGCTAGCAGATCACATCCCCCCTGTACTACTGGGTTTGCGGGGTGGGGGACTGATGGAAGGCTCAGCGATAGAGTCTCACAGGAGGGACATGGCAACAGTAGCCAGGAAGGTTTCTCGCTGGCTCCTGAAGAAAAGTTTCCATTGTTTTTAATTACACTAACGAGAATGGCAGGTGGTAGGCAAAGGTTTTCTCTCCTGGGGCTGTTCTTCCAAATGGACGCCTGAAGTGGCTTCAGTGAGGAGCACAGCAGTTAGTCTCTGGTCCTTTCCTTCTGGTCAAGCTTTCAAGCCCACTCTTTTCTTTTTTCTTTTTTTTTTTTCCTCTCTCAAGGTATGAATCTTTTGGGAAAGTTCATAGCATATTTCTGTAGTCAAATATGAACTGTACAAAACTAACTGTGGGGCCATGTTTCACTGGGGTGTTGGGGAAGTGAGGTGTGCTAACTGGAGGCGAGAAACTATTTTACTCCATTCTTAAAAAATTAGAGACGCTGGTGGTACTACTGGCCAGATTTTAATGGCTAAAAAGGGTACTGAGAATCAATTTGCAAATGCTTTTAAAGGACTTTAAATGAATTTACTTTAAAAACTTTGCATTTGCACAAATCTAAAAATAAATGGTTCCAGGGTATATTTTTTAAAGGTCGTGGCTTTGGAGGTTTTAGACAATGATTCGATACTGTGTTTGTTTGGTGAGGGTGCCAGCCTTGCCAGGTGTAAACCTACAGACCTCCAGAATTCCTACAAAGCTTCTGGTTCAGAGGTTATGCTGTGAGTTGTGTTTAGTGACACAGAAATTTCCCTCCTCGAGACTTTCTATTCCACGACATTTATGGTGCCCTTGACTTCCATGGGCAGTGTTCTCGGGATCACTTTGTGGGCCCTGTACTAGTTCGGAGAAGCCTATGTAGTCGTTTTATCTCAATGTTGAAACAAAGTAAGTACGGTTTAAAAAAGGGGTGGGGTTGAGTGGCCCTAGTGCAACTAGGTGGGCCTAGCTGGTGCTGTGAAGAGGCTCTGGCTGAGGCAGTAACCTTGGGCCCTGGAGGAGCTAGCTCAGCCCCTACCCCAGCGTTTCCCTTACGCTTTCCTCTATGTACCACACAGGCTGCACGGGCTGTGCGCCTGAAGAGCAGCTCTTCCGCACACTGTTCGCTCGCTACAACCGATTCATCCGGCCGGTGGAAAACGTTTCTGAGCCTGTTACAGTTCATTTTGAGTTGGCCATCACACAGCTGGCCAATGTGGTGAGTGCCTCAGACTCTAGAGTGTTGCCTGAGGACTGCGTTCCCAATGCAAGCGCGCACTTTGTGCACCTGATGGGCGCCGAGCTCTGTCGTGCAACTTAAAAGTGGATGTCGGATGACGTGAAAAGGGTTGCTCCAGGCCCTGTATCAGGTTTTGCATGATTAGAAGTTCTTTCAGAGTCAGATTATAAAATAAAGACATGAAGTCTAGTGGAACGGAGGCTCAAAGTGAATTATGTGCCATACTCTGTGGCCTTCTCTAAGTTTCTTTGGGATCATTTTAAGGGCAAGTAGAAGTAGGCTCTTTTGTTTTCCTTTTTTTTTTCCTCGTTCTAAATAATCTTCTTTCTCTTGTCCCAGGGACAGGAGGTAGAAGAGTCTGATTCTCAAAGTCCAGAAGGGGTCTTAGCTCCAGGGCTGGAGTTCAGCCCCAATTGCACTAGTAGATAGACTAGGAAATTAAGGGAACCCTGGAATGTCACTAGAGAGAGCATCAGAGATGGCCCTGAGACTATCGTACACATAGAGGAAGCCTGTCATCTTCCAGCCCAGCCCAAGGATAGGGAAGTGGTCCTCCTGTCCTACAGCATCTGTCCTGTGAGTACATTCAAGGTGACTTCTCTAGGTATACTTAGGGAAAGACCAAACTACAACATTTAAGCAGACACCACCAGGTTTACCCAGTGGACTTTGTTGAGCCAACCTGGTCCTTTAACTCTTGATTGAACGTGTGCATATTTTGGTGAATATTGGTTCGTGTTTCACATGCCAGAGGTTTCTTCTTACCTGGTTAGACCCACTTGGTCCATTAAAAACCATTTATCTCATATCTGTTCTGACCCCTTCTTGATTTTACACTGGGCAAGATGCATGTGGACTGGGCTGCGGGGAGTAGAGAGCTAAACTGGGTGTTCCCTGCAGTCTGGAAGGACTGCTCCTCTTCTCAGCTTCACCTCACACCCTGATTATGGACTCTCTCTCAAGACAACTTTCTTAGTGTGGAATGATGGCAGCGGGTGTCCTGAATAGGTGGATTTTGACATTGGCATATGGTTACTAATATAATTCATACGTGGCATATAGACAGCTTAAATAAAATGAATTTCTTTTTGTGTAACAGAAATATAAAGATTCATAGGCCACGATGGTAGCACCTGGTATCATTAGAGTGTTAATATTGGACCACTATGTTTAATTTTAAAGTTATATAATGCTCCCTCCAGGGTATGCTGCTCACATGAGCCATGGTGCTGAACACATAACCAGATTTGGCAATGGTGGCAAAGTGCCTTCTGTCTCTTTTGCCATCCTGTGTCTATTCTTCATGTTGCCTCGTGGAGTCTATGATTCACCTGATCCGTGTGATTTTCTAACACTCCAAGGGTCTGTACGCCTCATGGATATACACCATGTGGAACTTGTCCAACCCATGGAAGTGTCTCAGGGGGAGCAGGCATACTGAGAATGGTATTGCTAATAAGTGTCAACTTCCTAAACACAGTGAACGAGTCCAGAGACACATCATTGGAGAATGTGTGGAGTCCAGTTACAAGACCTCATGGAACTGAGGCAGCAGAGCTTACCTGGTTTTGACCAACAGCTAGTGCATATACGGGCAAGGCTTCTGCTAGACCCAACAGATCCAAAGTGACTCAACACCAGAGGCCCTGATCAAGAAGGGTAACTGTGAGGCTGTGCAGGCCCCATTTCTCTAACTCTTCTTGTTAACCTTTACGAATCTCAGGGACCAGGATGGCTTCATATTGATGGGGAGAAGCTTGGCATGGGCTCTCTTTGAACTTCTCCAGGGTGGGTAGCAGGAACCATGGGGTGAAGGACTAGAGCCCAGAGAGCAGCTCAGCGGAATGGAGAGAGATTCTGTCAGAGCCCTGACTACAAATCTCAACAAAGCTGGGCTCCTTCACTCTTTAGGTGCCTCAAATATCTTGGGAAGCAAGATTTTGGAATCTCCTGCTGACCATTAAGAGCCTACCATCAATACCCAAGCTATTGTGCTGTGACCTACCTGTCATGTAGGTGTGTCTTGGGTACCTTTTCTGCTGAGGATCAGTGGCCAATTAAGAATCAATTGTTCTGAAGATGGTGACAGGAACTGTCTGCAGACCACCTGCCCTGACTCTCCTAAGGCCGCTTTAGGGCCTGCTTGGACAGTACCTCCTCAGAGAAGCCTTCCTTGACTCATATAAAATGCACACATGAGTCGCTCTCCCTCTCATTGTTATATCACGTTATATTTTATGTATGCATGTATATATATTGTTTTGCAACTTCTCAACCAACAACTAAGACCACATGAAGGCAGGAGCTTGGTCCATTCTATAACTGAGTATCAATTCTATTACTGAGTACTCAGTAAGTATGAGTGTTCTTTGTAGCTGAAGGGCACTTGGGTTGGGGAAGAGACTGCACAGGGAGAGGATAACCAGTTTCAGCTGGCAAACTTGCTAGAGAGCTGGAGCTATTGTTTCCATTTGGCCACAGCAAATGCTCATGTGGGCATCTTTGAGGAAAGGTCATGGAGCATATGTGGAAACAGTGAGCGCCTGTCATCACCTACAGTGCTTCCGCTCCATTGTCCCTAAACCTCTGCCCTCTGCCCTGTCTCCTTTCATGCATCCAGGAGGCTTTATGGACTGAGCTGATGAGAAAAGATTCACAAAGGAGGTGAAATTCAAATGATCTTGGAGAGACATTTTAAAGCCATCTATCATTTCTAAGTCAATGGAGCAGGGACAAGTATAAAAATACTCTATTTCTCTTGTAAAGTTTAGTTCTCTCAATCTTCATGCTTGCACAAATAACTTAGATTTATCAACTTTTAGCCATAATTCTTGCTTTAAGACTTGTTCCCAGAGAACTTAGACAACAATGAGGACACTAAGAGAGACTTACATGGATCTAATCTACATGGGAAGTAGAAAAAGACAAGATCTCCTGAGTAAATTGGGAGCATGGGGACCTTGGGGGAGGGTTAGGGGGGAGGAGAGAGGCAGGGAAGGGAGCAGAGAAAAATGCAGAGCTCAAAAAAAATTCAATTTAAAAAAAGACTTGTATTAGCAAGTACATGGAAGGCTGAAAAAATTATTTCTCCCTCCCAGGATGAAGTCAACCAGATCATGGAAACCAATCTATGGCTGCGTCACGTATGTCTCTCATGTGTCTCTCCCTTTGAACCATGTCCACGTGTGTCCACTCAGTGACAAACCCACCTACATTACCTCTTTCCCTCCACAGTCTATGAGAGACATTGTATATGCTCTGTTTGCAGCTGGCTTAATGCAGACAGAGCATGGGTAGAGCCTAACGTCTTTGACATAGAGCCCTCTGCCCTTTCTACCTTCTGCTCTCAGATCTCTTCTTATCAATTACTGAAGTCCCAAGTCTGATGCTTCCTTTCCTCTTTGATAGCTCTAGGAGGTCAATGTTTGAGGTCTGGAGAGCATATTATGTAATCAGTAGCTGACTTTTTTAAGTTACAGTAGTGTCTTTGCTCTTTAAAGTCTAAATAGTGTACACAGTGCAATGGACTCATCCTCAGGCATGCAAATTGTGTTTTATCATTAGGAACAAGTTACTACCCTAGTTGAACTGAAGTCGTCCATGAAACGCAATATGAAGCCTTAATCTTGTTATACGTATGCCAAAATCAACTCAGCTATTTTGCTCCCAGTGCCCATGGTTATAATCCCCTGCTTTTAATAGGAATCAATGTAATCTTCAAAATACCTTACTTTTTAATCAACAAAGTTATTGAACTTACATAAACATTTGGCTTGCAGGGAGTAATAGGGTTTGGGATTGGGGTTCAGAGAGAACAAAGGGTAACAGTAATCAGAACCCCCAATGTACATGGATCACATTGTTAAAAAGCAAATTTAGCAACAGTTAACACAAAGCAAGACCACCACCACCACCGCCGCCGCCACCACCGCCACCGCAACCAGAAATGGCCCTTTGTTTCATTTCTTTTAGATCTGGAAGGACTACAAATTACGTTGGGATCCAATGGAATACGATGGCATCAAGACACTTCGTGTTCCAGCAGACAAGATTTGGAAGCCAGACATTGTTCTATATAACAAGTATGTGTGTCTAGACCGATTCACAGTCAATTGCCAAAATCTTTGACCCATGTGACCCACAGCAAAGGGACCGTGTTGCTAAAAGTGTGTGGCTTTTCTTGCAGTGCTGTCGGCGACTTCCAAGTGGAAGGCAAGACCAAAGCTCTTCTAAAGCACGACGGCATGATAACCTGGACCCCACCAGCCATCTTCAAGAGTTCTTGTCCCATGGACATCACCTTCTTCCCTTTTGATCATCAAAACTGTTCCCTGAAATTTGGTTCCTGGACTTATGACAAGGCTGAGATTGATCTCCTGATCATCGGCTCTAAAGTGGACATGAAGGATTTTTGGGAAAACAGCGAATGGGAAATTGTGGATGCCTCTGGCTACAAGCATGATATCAAGTACAACTGTTGTGACGAGATTTACACGGACATAACCTACTCTTTCTACATCAGGAGGCTGCCCATGTTTTACACCATTAACCTCATCATCCCCTGTCTCTTCCTCTCCTTTCTCACGGTGTTAGTCTTTTACCTCCCTTCTGAGTGTGGCGAGAAAGTGACTCTTTGCATCTCTGTTCTGCTTTCTCTAACTGTTTTTTTGTTGGTGATTACCGAGACCATCCCATCCACATCTCTTGTGATCCCACTGGTGGGTGAATATCTACTGTTCACCATGATCTTTGTCACGCTGTCCATTGTGGTGACCGTGTTTGTGTTGAACATACACTACCGCACCCCAGCAACACATACCATGCCCAAGTCGGTGAAGACCATTTTCCTTCAGGTTTTCCCCTCAATTCTGATGATGAGGAGGCCTCTGGACAAGACAAAGAAGGCAGGTGATGTTAAAGACCCCAAAAACCTTCCTAAGAGACCTGCCACGGTCAGGTTTGCTCATCAAAGAGAGCCCAAACTTCTGAAGGAATGCTGCCACTGTCAAAAGCCAAGAGAGATGGCTCCTGGCAGGCGACGGTTAAGTCAGCAGCCTGCACCATGGGAGACAGAGAGTTCAGAGCACTCACCAGATGTGAAAGATGTGATCGATAGTGTTCAGTTCATAGCAGAAAACATGAGGAGCCACAATGAAACAAAGGAGGTAAGCATATACCCCTTTCCTCCAGCCCGCTGTGCCCCTAGCAAGCCATAAGCACTTTACAGACTAGTCAGAGCATAAGTGGGAGTTACGTTTGTGATACAGTCGGGCAGAATCATCTAAGACCAGCTCTATTATCATGCAGCACTGGGGAACCTGGGTTAGAGCTTACGTAGCCACAGGGAGATGATATGTAGCCCTACAACACATCTCCAATCTGCATTTACTTACAGTAAAATGCGGCTATGCCACACATGCAAGACATGCTTGATTTGTGAAATAAGCCCCAACACAGCAAACAGTAATAAAGAGAGGGTGGGGAGGGAGACGGCCCAGGGAAAGGCGAACTGACTGAGGTGTTGCCCCAAGTCGCAGTGGTGAAGGACATGAGCTCCTTGGCACTCAGCAGCTCAGTTTCACTTCATCTACTAGAGACAGACATGGACCTGAATCAAAGGCATCTTGGAGATGTGCTCAGCATGCACACATTCTGCTCCTGTCTCCCACACTCTCATGTCAGTAACTTGGCTCCTCCTTCCCCAAAGCAAAGGCACCATGCCAATTCTCCATGCCACCCCTTGACTAGCTGAGGCTTCCAGAAGCTCTTGCCAGGTGTCCAGAGTTGTTTCATAGCTATAGCTCCCTGCATCTGTAACTCCTAGTGAAGAAATATCAGGATCCCCAATGCCGCCCTGTTGACACACGGGGAGAAACTGAGAACACCGGGCCTAACATGTGTTACAGGATAGGAATGGCCGATGCGCTCCCCTCCAGGCTGGCATCATCTTCTATGTAGGAGATACAGTTACTGCTGACCTACCATGCCATGCAGGTCCCCTAACACACAACCCACAGAGGCCATAGCAGAAGGTTAGAAAGAGTTCAGGTATGTAGAAGCTCTCTTTGTTAGCATCACTTTGAGGCCTGGAGGCTGCTTATTTCCTGGTAGGGGGTTCTCAGGTCATAGCCCACATCCTCCAGCCTATTCTCTAACTGCTTCAGACTCAGGTCCCCAAAGAGCCAGGCTCTACTTCTGCACAAGTGACAACAGTTGGATTCTCAAGCAGAAAATTGGGGAACTGTCCCTAGAACCAGGAAAGGACTTGTCCCAGGAAAGGGGTCATAAAAGTCTTCGGCACCGTTCATTGCCACCCACGATGTATATCTACCCTCCTTAGACAATAAGCACCACATAAGAGACATGGGGAGGCAAACATAATACCAATAATTGATTTTGAAAGTATTAGAGAAAGTTGCTATGGGGGAAAAACACTATTCATAAGACAAAGCATGTTTTCTTATGGTCATGGTTATCAAAGCTAGCCTTGATTTTTTTTCCCCATTTCAGGTAGAAGATGACTGGAAATACATGGCCATGGTGGTGGACAGGGTCTTTCTCTGGGTGTTTATAATCGTCTGTGTGTTTGGAACTGTGGGGCTATTTCTTCAGCCATTGCTTGGGAACACAGGAAAGTCTTAATCTTTATTTTCCTTTTGCCTTCTGAGTCTTTTAGATGATGTATTTGTTCTAAACTACTTAACACAAGAAAAGGCCAAGTACCCTGTCTCCTAAACCACAACATGAAGGGAAAGGCAAACCATATTACAACCTTAAGAGCCTAGATAAATATCTTCGTTATGCTGGGTGTCTATTAGAGCCTTTTACCACCAGAGCTGCAGTGCTCCCAGGCCAGAAGCACTGACTCAATTTCCCTATGCCATGCACACTTTGTTTCCAGAAACATGCATGACCCTCACAGAGCTAGGCCCCACAGCTAGCACCAGTCCACACTGAAAAGTGACTCTCTTGTATCTGAAGCTCCTGTTGGTTGTTGCCATGATGCATAAGACTGGAGAGAAACTCTGACGTTCGCAACGCCTGCCTACTCCTGTGCCCTGCTGTCTTGTGCACATCTCTGTGACGGAGCTCACACTATTCTCCGGCACGTGCATGGTTAAAGGAGAACAGATGGTGTCTCCCTTAGTGGACTAGTCAATCAGTTGTACTATTGGCTTTCTGTCTGTGTGAACTATCACCTGAGATAACCAATGTGAAAGGAGGAAGTTGCTGTGAATTCATGGTTTCAGAGGACTTAGCCCCATTGCCTCTGGACCTTTGGGGAGGCAAATCAAGACAGACATGCCCAGTAGAGGGCAGCTGTCCACTTAATGGTAGCTACCAAGAAAGCAAACAGAGAGGAAGAATCTGGGGTGCTACTGTTCCTTCCAAAGGCACATTTAACTTCTTCCCAGAGGGCCTCTTGTCCCAGAATCTCCATTACCTCCCAAAAGTGCAGAGGACTAAGTCTTTAACACATGTCCTTGGGGGTGACCTAAACCACAGCAGTATGGTTCTAGCAGGACAGTTGACTGGTACCCAGCTCTGTGCTAGGTGTGATGAGGGTAACGCAAATAGATTCTTTCCTTTGCAAAGTTACAGCCTTTTAGAAAAGTCATACATGAAGAGATCAACAGGATCAGATAATGGAGAACACAGTTCCGGCAACCGAAATGAAAGAAGCTAACTGGGAAGGACTTACAACCACTCTTGTGTCTCAAATAGGTATCCGTCTAGTCTTTCCCCATGAACCCTTCACATGCTCACTGCATGGAGACAAAATAAAATCGGTATGAAATTTTAATCTTGTGCCATTTGGAGCAATTTCTTTTCCGAGTGGGAGGGCATTGGGAGTTATGTGGTGTTCAATGCCAGTTACCTGCTGCTGTGACTGTGCTAACTTGCAGGTATGTCCTAGACAGCAGCCATGGAGTCCAGTAAAAGGAGCTGTTTTCAGTTCCACTCTCTCTCTCCTAGCAAGTCCCTGTTCACGTGCATAGGTAGTTTCATGATTCAGTTTTACCATCCTACGCTGTTGTCCCAAAACAAAATCAGCAACCTTTGCCAGGGCCTGGATGATGGACTGTCTGTCATCCTTGAGAGGTGGACACCTGGTTCCCTTTCGGGATGAGGCTGCGGAGACAGCAATACCTCTCTCTGGACAGAGGCTTCATGATGGGTGGTTTGACGGGGGCTGGCTCATACTGGGCAATGTTAAAAAGGGATCTCTGAGATCCTCAGGGATGCTGAGTAAGCCATGGGCCTTGCCAAAAATCCTCTGCAGGTTGGGAGCCACCTTAGTCTGTGCTATAATGGTAGTTCAGCTACACCAAGTAGATAGATGTCTTGGGTAGTACCTCCATCCTCCTGCAGATCTGGGTGGCCAACCATATGACTTGTGAGGTTTGTTTGTTGTTGCTATTGCTGTTTTTTATTTAGAATATTTGTTTTATTGTGCTGGAGAAGTTCCTCACACATTATGCAAACAAATTCTCCATCCAGTGTTAGCATACACATTTTGTGAATTGCACTGTAAGAATGAAGGATAAGAATTATCTCAGGCAGGGGCCTGAGGAAACCCATATCAATGCCTTCATGCTTGAGTGATTATTAATGCTTGAGAATTCTTAAGACTTCCTGGCCTAGCTTCCTAGGAATTACCTAGCAATTATCAAAAGATTATCTACTAAACAAGCTAGCAACACACTTTTAAAAAGAAGTATGCTACATTTTTTGGAGCAGGAGAGCCACAACATGTTTTTTTCAGAAGAACAAAAGAAAACATGAACTGAAAATCTGTAAAAGAGCACTAAACAAATTGTTAAATAGATATTTAAGGTTTTTAATATTAGAATATTTTTTGATCACAATCCACATTATTCATTGAGGCAGGACCTCTCAGTCAAATCCAAAGTTCACTGATATTAATAGTCTACTACCAACCTGGTCCAGGGATGGCCCCTATCTGTTTTCTAAGGCTGGAGTTACGGGCAAGCTGCCACACCCACCTGACATCTACCTATGTTCTAGGAATCCAAATCTCCAGTCCCCAGCCTGTAGAGTAAGTGCTTTAACTGCTAAGTCACCTCCATAGCTCATTGGTTTTTGTTAGACCAGTCCAAACAAGTTAGAATCCAATCGTTCTTCCCTAGAGATCACAAACAGGTGCAGGTGCATGCACGCGCGCGCACACATACACTTTCCAATTGGTGTTTAGAAATGTCTAAAATGGGGGCTGGAGAGATGATGGCTCAGGAGTAATAGTTACTATTCTGCCCAAAGACCAGTTGAGTGCCCAGCGCTCATGCCAGGTGGCTCCCATCTACCTGTGGCTACAGCTCCAGAGGATCTGATGTCCTTTTCTGCCCTGCACACTTGTATCATACATTTATGGACACACACTCTCTCTCACACACACACATCCCCACATATACTTAAATAAAATAATGGAAGTAAATCTTTAGAATATCTAAAAGGTCATTGCACCTGTCCAGATAAGCAGGGATGCCATTATCCCTTGGGACCTGAGGACTAAGGACACTAAGCTTCTGTACTCTGTAAAACAGGTTGGTATAGAACTTTCCCTGTCAGAATAGCCACATGACAGACACCCCTGTGGGAAACCAAGACTCTCTTGAGGGTCCTTATTTGGGGCATAGTGCTAGAAAGATGGGCAGAGACTCCCTCACACAGCACCTTGCAGCGAGAGCATCTGGTCTGTTGGGGTGAAGCAGAGAGATCTTTGCCTAATCCTTTGTGACCCCCAGAGGGTAACTTAAAAGCTGAAGAGTGTTTTTATCTGTAAATCAGACTGGCTATAACCTGTATTCGTTACCTCTTTGATGGCTGTGATGGCATATTTGACGAGAATCACTTTATGAATGAAAAGACTGTTTGCGTTCAGTTGAGACACTGTAACCTATCACGGCAGAGAAGACATGGAAGCAGGAGTCTGAAGCAGTCGGCCACATTACCTCTGTGATCAGAAAGGAGAGAGGCCAGGAAGTAGGACTGGATATGAAACCTCAAGCCCCACCCTTAGAGATTCCCTTCTTCCAACTAAACCACACCTTAAGGCCCACATTACCTGGGAACCATATGTTCAAACACATGACCTAGGGAGCCATTTCATATTCAAACCACAACACAGGATTTCTTCATGGAGCTGTTTCTAAGTTACTTGAGTAGATCATCACACTGTTTCCCATTCTCCTGGACACCTTCAGATACTATAATTTTCAGGTCTGTCTGAATCCCTATTGCTGCCCACAGCAGAGGCCATCTTCAAGTGCTCGGTGGGTGTGTCTGACACAGCAGTGGCCTGAACTGATTTCCTACAGTGGAGAACCCTGCCCAGAGCTTTGACGAGCCACATCAGCTGCTCTCAAAGAGTTATTCAAAGATAAAACCAATAACCATGTGCCAAAGATATAATTCTACTTTTATTTTCATTGTTTTGTTTTGGCATACTGGACAGAAAATGTACTGAAGAAAAAATGCATGCCAACTTAAAGAGAAACAACCACCAACATAATTAAGTGGACCCATTTTAACACAAAACACTGCTTGTTTTAAAGACAGAACTTTGAGACAATTGAAAGGTTCATCTCAGCATTTCATTGAAACATTATCCTCTGGATATTACAGTGGTCGATGTGTCTAGTTAGATACCATCTTTCCAGGGTCCAAGGCAATGGGTATGACAAATTGACTATGTCCTATAGCCACAGGCTATACTACCCAGCTTACTACTGGACATAGAGATGATATCAAACTGTCACCATCTGTACTCAGTAATTAATCATAACAATAATGATACGGCAGCCAGAGCAAATGAACATTCATAGGATGCAAAGTGGTCCTCACATAACCGTCTATGATGTATTCCTGCCAATGATGCAAAATCAGAAGGACAGTTAGGATCGCTGTAGTCATGTCAGACTACAGGAAATTCAAGGGACAAAGGAGCAAGCCAGATGGCATCTGAAGCGAAGGGACTGAGAAATGAAAAGGGGAGATGTTCTCATTGATAGCAGAGTTAATCCTCCCAAGAAAACATTGCCAAGAGACTAAAATGGACGGAGGAGGCGCAGCAACCCAACCCTGCACCAGGTCCTATTTCAGACACACTAACTACAAAGCTAAAGTACTTCTGAGTTAGGGAAGCCACAGTTAAAATTAACTATTTTGTTAAATATGACAATATTGTTTAGGAAACGTTCTCATGTAAGAAGTAATTCTTTCTGGTTATGAGAGGGGAAGAGCTGGCCCTGCCCCTCACCAGCTGCAGCACTGTTGACTGGGGCACGGGTGAGCCAGCCACAAGAATGTGAGCAGGAGAGACCTGGCCCTGCCCCTCATCTGCCATATGGTGGTGTGGTCAAGGGAGAGATGTCCTCCCCTCCCCACCTAACCTCCATTACCTGTAATGGGGAGAGTAGGAGAGTGGCCCTGCCCCTCACCAACTGCAGCACTCAGAAGAGTGGCCCCTGCACCTTGCCTGAACAACACAGTACAGCTGGCCCTGGTGGTGAAGGTGCAGATGAGCCAACCCAGAAGGGGTGGAAGTAGAACCAGCCCCAACCCTTGCTCCTTGCTCCTTGCTGCATAGGGTAAACTAGCTGGGGCATGCTGGAGAGCTCACCCTAGTGGTGAGGATGGGGGACAACTGGTGGACTGACCAACCCTGCAACCATTCAGGTCTAGAACCAGGACTGTGTGTGGGCCCAACCCAATATTCACTCCATCTATGATCTGCTGGAGCGCATGAATGGGCTGGCCCTGCAGATCCAAAGCTGCAGGACCTCCACAACACAGGACAACAACAGGATATCCAAGAGGAATCCCAGTGAGGGCTCAGTATTGATCTCATAGCAGAAAAAAGAGACTTCAAATCAGACCAATGACTCTTTGCAATGAACACTTGCAAGTAAAAATATATAGACCAAAGAAAAGAATATACTGTGTGGCCACACTTTAGCTTCCACAATGAGATCTTTCTCTTTTTTCCCTCTTTTTTCTTTTCTCTTATTTATTTTATTTTTGGGGGGAGGAAGAGCATTGCAAAGGCAGAGGAGGGATACAAATAGACAGAGAAATTAATGGGATTGAGATGCATGATGTTAAATCCACAAAGAATAAATAAAAGTTAAAAAATAAATAATTCTCTCAAGGTACACATTGAAAACAATGCACTGAGCTAGAAATGTTGGGGCAGGCTACACAAGAGTAATGTGGATAATCCAATCAAACACTTCTAGTATTCAGAAGGTGCCATGGAAACTTCCAAAGGAAGGAGGCAACCGACTATAATGCCTATGAACCCCATCAATAACCAGCAAGTCAGGGTAACATTCCAGGTGCAGTAGTGGTGCTCAAACCTTGATGGTAACCAACAGCTCTCTAGCTGGACGTAAGACTCTCTCAGTAGCTAACTACTAACCTAGTTAACTACTCAGTGCTACTGAAGTCGTGGTCATTAGAGGAGAATCTATGACCGCTAATTCACTAAGCCAGCATAATCCCTAACAACAGTCTAAAAAATATTTGTCTTTATATCCACCAATAAGTGTAGTCTTCACCCCTCATCAAGGAAACTTCTCTTGGAGACAGATGAAAAACACTACAGAAAACCACAACCAATCAAAACGCATAGACGTGGAGCACAGTCCCAAGTGATATGTCTACAAAAGACTCCCACACCTAAGACTCAGGGAACACAGCCAAAGAAGGGACAGACGGAGTGTAAGAACCGGAGGGAGTTTTGTGTCTCTTCTTAATATCAGAAGCTACATCCATAAAAAGTCTCACCAGTATGACTGCCCACACATGAACTGAACCAAAATGATACCAATAAGCTGTTAGGGGCTGCAGACTCTGGTCCCCTTGACTTTCTTTGCCTGCCTCAAACCCTTTGCCTGCTGGAGTGAAGTGAGCAAAACAACTTGATTACCTGTGCCTGCAGCTGCCCTGAGCACGAGACCCTGATGGCAGGAGAGCGGCTTCTGGTGGGCCTGTGACTGAAAGATCCTGAGAGCTGGGGTGTAGCCAGAGCCCTATATAAGCTGCCCCTGAGCACAATAAAGTTGGCATTCTTGTATCAAGGATAATCTGTGTCCCCGTGTCTTTGTCTGTGTGCATGTGTTTGTAAGTCTCCAGATTAGTTCCCGGCTCGCGAACTGACCTGTAGTGCCTGGCATGGGTGCTACAATAAGCAAGCCAAACTGGACGCAGGAAAAGCCTCAATCCCACACAAAGAACCGTAGATAACTGCAGAAAAGCTGGGAATGGGAGAGGTGATCTTCTCCAGGAAGAGCACACCAACTGACTCTCTAGTGCCAAATGGTCAGCCCTGAAAACATACGTGCACATAGCATTATACAGCCTGAAGAGGTTACATTTAGAAACATATATGTATAATAATACATAAATGCATGCAATAACAATTAGAGAAAAAAAAGAGGCCATAGATTTGAGAGAGAGTGAAGAAGGGTATACAGGGGAGCTTGGAGGGAAGAAAGGGGAGGGAGAAATGTTGCGATTAAATTATAACCTTAAAAATAACCTTCTGGGGCTGGAGAGATGAATCAGCGATTAAGAGCATTGGCTGCTCTTCCAGAGGTCTTGAGTTCAATTCCAGGCAACCACATGGTGGCTCACAACCAAACGTAATAGAATCTAATGCCCTCTTCTGGCATGCAGGTATAGAAGCAGAGCATTCATCCATAAAATACAAATGAATGAATAAATAAATTTTAAAAAAAAACTTCTGGGATCGGGTTTAATTCACGGAAACACATTAAATAAGCCTTGTCTACACTCTGGGCCCTATTAGACATGTTGGGGACACAATGGAGATAACATTGGACAGGTAAGGAACTCACTCCCACCAAACAGAACAAACAAGAATATTCACTTTCTAAACCACATAGTGAAAGTGAAACACTAGACATGGGGAGATCTCTGGGGCTGTGTTCTGTAGAGACCCCTCAGGAGGTGTGGGACGTGAGCAGACATCCAAAGGATGAGATCAACCGAAGAAGCTGTCTCTGCAGGTCACGCAGCACCCACTGATTGGGATCAGCTGTCAAATTTTGGCCACAGATTTTTCTTCCTAGACAGGTAAAGTTAATTTTTTTTACTTTCCTTTATATTTATTTGTGTGTGTGTGTGTGTGTGTGTGTGTGTGTGTGTTTGCTATGCTAAGGCATTTGTGGAGGTGCCACTGAAGGACACCTTAATGGGAGTCAGTTCTCTCCATCAGGTGGGTTATGGGTATTAAACTCAAGTCCTCAGGCTTGGGAGACACTGCCTTTTTGTGCTGAGCCCTCTCTGCAGGCTGAGGATTTCTTTGTTTTCATGTTATCTTTTGGAGTACTCCCCCAGGATCATCACACTATGTAAATATTTAGCCTTTTCTATATTTGAAAGTGTTAATATCGTCTTCCACTTTAGCTGCTGGTAAAAATAAGCCACGTGCACACACTGAGGTTTAACCTTTCCTTCATTTGTAACTATCTGTATTACATCAGGGAAAGTTTGTTGTAGAAAATGGCTCCTGCTGGTGTTTTTCAAATTGTAAAACTAAATTCAGCTCTAAACGCTTTTTCTGGTATTAATACTGCCCTTTTCCTAGAGCATATTGACAGGTAAAACAGGACGAGTTAGAGTCAAAGCAAAGAAGAGAGTTGATAACTATTTGTCCTTTCATCCACATTATCGGTCAGGAAGTCATAGGCAAGCCTTGATTTTCTGTCGTGAGGTTGCCACACAGCAGACTACATGCCCTCCAAGGAACAAAGCTCCTGTGAGGAGTCCTGTGGTTCTGCCCTGAGGAAACTACAGAGCAAACGCCCAAAACATAGAGTGCAGAACTGAGAACTTCAAAGGTCATGAATCCTCCCTCACGGCTTTCTAATGATCCCCAAGCTAAAGTCCTCTAGGACACAGAGTTAGTTTAAGGTCCATTGCTCATACTGCTGGCTAGCCATAAAAATAGGACCAACTATCCTCCTTCCCTGGTTTTTATTTCACTGTGTTATTTCACTCCCAACACACTGTATTCCACCTTATGTGCTGGATTGGCACAGATCTGAGCGCACTATTGGCAGCAAGGTGGCAGGGGTGGGGGCAGTGTAGGCTGTGCAACAGGCCCTGAAGAGACTGAGGCAGAGATTCCCCTTTACTGGTTATGACTAAGCTCAGTGGGAATTCCAGACCAGGGTTTAAACCATCCCTTCTATAAACACACTTAAACACCATCAGCAGAGTCCAAGAAAGAGAAGTGTGGCCAAGGACTGACTCCACCATAAACAGTGAGAGGTGGCTGCAGGCTGTGGAGCCAGGGGTGGAAGTATGATCATGGCAGCCTGAGAGCCGAGACACCTCCTGTGCTACTTCCACTGTGTGACATGAACAAGAAGCTACCAACGAGGATTTCCACCTAAACTTGCTCACACATACCAACACTGACAGCCAGAAAAGGACCAACTGCTTGATGTGACTGAGGGCTGGGCCCACACCAGAGGTGCAAGGCAGCACAGATCAGACTCAGGGGATATTTTTTAAAAAATTAATAAATTAGGACATGGAGTTGAAGGATGGGGATAGGGAGTAGATCTGGGAGAAGTTAGGGGGTAGGAGCTAGAGGTAAATAGGATCAAAACACATTGTGTGCAATTTTCAAATAATTAAGAAAATGTTATGTTTTTTACAAAGAATTTAAAAGTATAAGAGAATCAGTATAAGTCAATCAGTTACTAGACGTGGAGAACAGGCCTGTTAGGGTCCATGAGAAGCCACATAAAAGACCACCAATCATGCACGCAATCAGCAAGAGCACTTTATTAAAATTCCAACATGTTGGGATGGCACGTGGCAATAACAAGAGAAGCCCACAGGCTCCTTTTAAGCAAGATTAGCTGACTTCCAGGGAGGGGAAGTTAGTCTGGGGGCTGACTGGGGTTTAAGCAAAAGTTTACAGGTTGCTGTAGAATTGGTTGGTTGCTCAGTGGTTAAAGGCTTTTCAGCTGCAGGGTAGAAGAAGCTATTTCTAGTTCTCTTAAGCTTGCACAAGGCTGCAAGGTGCCCTCTGATTGGTTGTCCCTGGGTTGCAACTTTCCCAAGAACTGCTTGCTCAGCTCCAGCTGGTTCTAGTAAACTGAAATTAAGGCCTGGTCTCTGGGATGGTTACTGTCATGGACCTTGTCTGGCTCCCCCGTCCCTCTCAGGTCCAGCAATGGCAAGATCTCTACCAGAAATTTCAAGATGAAAAGAGAGAAAATGGAGAAAGATAGTAAAAGAAATAGTCGAAAATCTTCATAATCTGAAGACGATAGTCATTGAATGCAGAGAGAAGGAGATGGAGAAAAGGGGAAAGGCGGGAAGGGGAAGAGAAGGATGGCGAGATAGAGGTAGATGGATATCTCTGCTTAGACACAATGTGACACATCTAGGTCTAAAGATAAAAAGAAATGCTTAAGAGGATTAGGAAGGAAAAAATACAGACTAACAGGAATAAGAGGACTCAACTCTTACTGTGTTTTGCAATGACAATAATCTGAAAATAAAACCTTAGATTGGGATTTTAAAACCTCAAGGAAAAAACACTCAGAAGTGTCTAAAATAAAACAGAGCAGAGAGAATTTCAGCATTGTGGAAAACAAACTCCTTTAATAAAACCTGGGAGGGATTCTGTAGCAGCAGCAAAGTCGATCTGATAAACATTTCCCCCTCAATCCTAGAGGAGCCATGGGGTGGGGTGGGGAAAGGAGGGAGACACGGGGAAAGGAATGCAAAGGCAGAGACTCAGTGGAGGAAACCAGTTCTATCTGTGGTGGTTTGAATAGGAATGACCCCCATAGGCTCCAGTAAGTTAATGCTTAGTCATCAGGGAGAGCCACTACTTGAGAGGAATTAGGAGGTGTGGCCTTGTTGAAGTAGATGTGGCCTTGTTGGAGGAAGTGTGTCACTGAGGGTGAGTTTTGGAGTTTCAAACACTCAAGCAAGTCTCAGTGTCTCTCTCTTCCTGTTGCCTTACAGATCCAGATGTACATACAACTCTAGGCTACCTCTCCAACACCATGTCTGCCTGTGTGTCACCATGCTTCCCACTGTAATGATAATGAACTAAACCTCTGAAACGATAAGAAAACCCCACAATTAAATGCTTTCTTTCATAAGAGTTGTGATGGTCATGGTGTCTCTTCACAGCAATAGGATCCTGGGTAAGACATTATCCAAATCACAATCAAAGAATATCCAGCACCTTTAATTTCCTAAGAGAAGAAAGGCATGCATTAATGAATGCAGTTCTAGTAACTAATGGCCGCTTTTCTGTTCTAACTTATTTTGATGAGATCTCACAAGTCGCAAATAACCAGAGCTCCTACTGGTACCATTAGGAAAGCTTTGCAACGCAGTGAATCGATTTCCAGTCCTCTTGCATATTTACCCGGAAGAAGCAGGATGTGACTACCCTGCTGAAAAAGGTACTGAGCCATGTGGTTAACATAGATAAGAATAATGAATAATGAGTTGATATAAGTTATAAGAGTTAGCAAGAAGCCTGAGCTAATGGGCCAATCAGTTTATCATTAATATAAACCTCTGTGTGATTTTCTTTGGGAGCTTACCAGCTGTGGGAACTGGGCAGGACAGAAACCCCCCACAAGCAGGCCCTCATGTTACAGCCACACCCATATTAAAGAGCTGTCACAGCCAATCAAGATCATTGTCAATGAACCTCATATTTGTGGGACATTCACTGACAAGTGGCATCTTGGACCAGTGTGCTCACAGTGTTCTAGGCCAAGAGTTCTGCCTGTATAATTCCCGAAACTGTTGTCAAAATGTGGTCAACCCACACTGGTAGAGAAGAACCACATGGCACCAGTATGCATCTCAGGCCAGCCACCAAGGGAATGGGCAGATACCAGGGGTACCAGGATGGGCAAAATGCAGGCATTTAGGGATGAACAGGTGAAAGAGTTCGGGGAACCAAAAGATGCAGAAATTCAGAGAGGTGCAAGCATACAAGGATGAATAGATGTAGGAGTCTGGGGCCTCCTGTGTAAGAACAGAAATTGGAGTGCTCTTTGAATTGTCCCAATCCATCTCTAAGGGCAGCAACCCATCACATTAAATCAAACCCACATTCTGTCAGGGTTCTCCAATCACAGAAAGCTCAGACAAGGGCCCTGCAGCTAATACAAGCATCTGCATTCTGTGTGCATGCCAGTAGCTGTCAGTCCTTAGGTGGGGCTTGTCTCTCCACGTTTCTTCTAAATGGATCTAGAGAGTTGTTCCTAATGGAAACGATGAAGCCACATCGTCAAGGCTGGAATGAAAATCAGAATGGAGCCCAAAACTGAAACTGTCAGGAAGAGCCACAGGAAGATGCGGTCAAGAACTTGAGCCACAAATTTCCAGTCTTGCACAACCTGCAAAAGAGAAAAGGGCACTTTCATTCAAGAGGCTGATCAGGGCTTCTGAACTCATTAAGGGATGTGAAACAAGCAATGTTGGATTCGGGACACGTTTTAAAGTTTTCAGAATCTATATGAACATCATTAACGGCATGGGCTTAGATTCTATCCAGTGATATTATTCGTTGCACCCCAAGAAAATAACTTGCAAGCTGAGTTTTGAGCAACACTTATCAACAGTGAAGATGTAAACAGAGACCACAGAATTGTTTGTGTACTTGGAAATATTGCTAATCAAACAACATACAAAAAAACTGATTTTTATACAATGCTTCCTGATATGCCTACGAAACCAACCACAAATTGATATCTTTAGAGCAGTTTTAGGTAAGTGTCACAGGACTTTCCTTCTATCCCATGTGTGGGCGTGGCTCCTCCAGCTCCAGAAGACAGCACTGAGGACCAGAGGAAATGACAGGTAGAACAGGCATTATAAGAAAGGGGTCTATAGGGCCTTTAGTTAGGCTGGGATGCTGTAAGAGAATGGGTACCAGGCTTGCGGCAGCTGGTATAAGAAGAGACAAGCCATGGGCTAGGGAAATCTGTGAGAGACGCATAGGAGCTCACCTTTCAAGGGACACAGAGTCCAGCTTCTACACTGCTCTCAAGCTAACAGCAGTTGCACAGGAAGCTTCAGGGCATAATCACAAGAAAGTAAATACACTCAGTGGAAACCACTTCTGATCTTGAAAGAGGAGGGAGGAGAGGGAAATGGATGAGAAAGGAGAGGACCTTCTGTATTCTAGGGACACACAGGACCATCTCCCCAGGTATCTCACAGCAGTACTGAGCCTCATGATAGATTGCCAGGGAAAACCAGGACACAGTACAGGGAATTGCTAACCAGATGAATGCTGCAATCAATATTTTCACCTGTCGACAAGGATTTGGTAAAGAGGAATAGAGCAGGAGGCCCACTCATTGGCAGGAGGGGAACAGCAGATTGGTTTTGTTTGTTTGTTTGTTTGTTTTTTGCTTTTCCTGAGTTTTCCAAGTTCAGAAACAAAACTGTAGCATAAAACACACAAACAAGATAGAGCAAAATGTTAAAATGTTAACTTTAAGTAGTGGGATTATTAGTGATTGTGGTCCTCTTGTCTGAGTTTTCCAAACTATCTGCACTGATCATATTTTTTTAAACCCACTTAAATGTTTATATTAGTATTTACAAAAGATGTAAATAATTAAGACAGAAACTCCCTCCCTAATAGCTGAAACAAATAGATGGTATTTTTCCAGCCTTTTTAAAATCAATTGTATAAAAGATATGATAAAGAGTTAAGAGAGAAGATAAATCAGGCTGAAGCTATGAGGACAAGATAAAATATAAAGCATGCTTCCAAAAACACTTCCCTATACCTGTTTGTGAGCCATGATCTAGTTTTCAAGAATTTTAGAGTAAATGACTGAACTCTGTGTGTTAATGGTGTAAAAATAAAGACTACTTTTTGGCCTGAGTACTGACAGATTTCAGTCATTTCTTCCTGGTCATGTCCTTCAAGGCAGCTTCCAGAAAAATGAAATTCTGGCAAAGTAACATGTCATATAGGATAGGAATGGGTCTGTGGCCAAAATGGCAGTACCTCTGAAACTTAGGCATTTCTGGTTTTGAGACAGGCTCTCACTATATGAACACTGTTGATCTCAAACTCCTGGTGTCTTCAGCTTCCTGGGGAGCTGGGGGTTCCCAGATAAAATCACCTGGTATTTGTTTTTCAGTAATGTGTACACTAAGTAACCAGTTCCTTTTCCCTTGATGAAGTATCTGTTGTAACTAAATGTGTATTGCTTTCCAACTTTTGATTCTTTCTCTTCACTAAATACATTTTGAAACACTGAGTTTTAAAACATAGCATGAAGAAGTGAAAATAACCATAGGCCAGGGTAACCCATTTAAAGGTACAATTGAAGTCTTTAAAATGGAATTGAGGAATTATGGAGAAGAGCACTGAAGCTGCAGCTACTTGCTTTTAGTCATTATGCTTTTGTGAACTTTTTTTCTAAAAATTTAATGTTAAAATTTCTAGCGTTTACTGTTCTTTTGTTATATGGTTTACAGTGACCATCTGATAATGACACTGTAAACAAGAACCGTCTTCCATTGTTAGGGACACCAACATGGCGCCCTTGTGACCTCCCGGTGAAGCCACAGCGGACTCACCTGGCTGATGAAATGTTCCTTCTTCACGTGCCTCGAAATATATCTGATCGACTCAGCCGCCCTTTCCAGGAAAGCGACCAGAGCTCTTTCTCCATCGCTTGCAAGAGTCTGTTTCTTTTTCCCTGAGACTTTGCCCCACCCTGTTGCTCTCCTTTCCTCTCCATCAGGGAAGAAGCGGTCCATGGGCTCCTTCATACAAAGCCATCTCGGGAGTTTTTGCAGAAGCAGCCTCTTCACCCAGGGGGCCATGGGATGGTACGTTGAAGAAGATCTGTGGTGAACATTAATGACGAAAACCGTGACGATGATTGACAGTTTAACAAAAATCATAATAAAGAGGAGGTACTCGCCAATGAGAGGGATGACTTTGGAAGAAGACGGGATTATCTCTTCAATTACTAAAAGAAACACCGTCAAAGAGACCAAAACTGAGGTTGATAATGAAAGCTTTTCCCCTTCATCGGAAGGTAGGTAGAACACCAGGACCGTGAGAAAAGACAGCCCCAGGCAGGGGATTATCAAAAAGAGGCTGTAAAATAGCGGCAGGCGTCTCAGAACAAAAGAGTAGATCACAAATGGATAGGAATAAAACCCTTCTCTTCTGTTACCCTTCAACCCCTTTGCGTTTAGTATCTCCCACTCTCCATTATCAAAAAAGTCTTTCCGGTCCACATTTTCATTGATCAGAATGAGATCAACCAGGCTACCGTCGTAAGTCCAGGATCCAAACTTCATTGAGCAGTTCTGCCTGTCGAATGGGAAAAACGTGACATCCATGGTGCAGGAACTTTTGTAGCTGGCGGGAGGAGTCCAACTGACGGTCCCACTGGATTTCACAATGGCCTTGGTCATGAGGGAACCTTCGAAACGTCCGTCAGCACTGCCATGAAAGTAGTTATGCTTTAGTGGCCGGCCAAACACTCACTGTCTGGAGGGTTGTCCCACCAGTCAACCTCGTTCCTATTCTACGTTCCTCTCCTACCATAATGCCAATCACTATTTTACAAAGAGATCGCTTTGATACATAAAGTTAATTCTTCCACCCAAATCAGGCTTTTCTATCTCCTGTGTTAATCTGACCAATGCAGTCACTAAATTACTTACTTTTCAAAGAGAACTATGTCAGGAAGCCAGAGCGATTCTGATGGAACCTTTATTGAATTAATTCCACCATATTCTTCAGGATTCCAGCGTAATTTTTGGTCTGTCCATTCCTGCATGAAATGAGTATTGCACCAACTTTATTCTGAAAACTCAGTACCTTAGAGCTTGGGATCTTCAAATTTCCAAAGTTTACCAGCCCACCATTTTGCTACAAAAGGGATTTTCACCCAGGTTAGACCTTGGCATTCTATCTAGGATTGGGCGAGGCTTTAGGATGCAACATAAGCCAGCCTGGCCTCTGTACCTCCACATGCCCAAGTGTGAACCAGTCAAGAGGCTCATCACAAAGGGTATTGATTCACAACTTGTGTCTCTACCCTATTTCCTCGTAAGAAACAAACAGAAAATCACAACTGTGTGGGAAGGTGCATGCCTCTAGCCCCAGTACTTGGGAAGCTAAGCTAAGAGGACCATGAGCTCAAAGCCAGCCTAATTTATACAGTAAGACCCTTTCTATAAAGTAATATCTGATCTCATCCAATTTATTCCAGGAGAATTTGTTCAATGAGATGTCGGTCACTTGACAATGGGAACATATGATTTTGGCCTGTTGCTGTGAGATGTCCAGATCCTGTGTCCACTCCTGATGGCCTGGTCACTTTTGAACAGTGAGGATGCATGGAAGACTTTCCTTTAATGGTTTCTGTAGAGTGGTTTCTGTAAGCTCCTAATTAACATTTTAAATTAGGTCCCTAATATGCTGGACCTCCATATGTTTGGTTTTTTTTTTCTTCAAGTGTTAGAAGGGCGTACCCAGCTTGAGGCTTTCCTGGAGCCCAGTCATGCCATCTATGTCATTTAAAAAAATCAAGAATTGGCAGATGGGTGACTTAATTGGATAAAAATATTGAAATATGAATGATGCCTAAAAAGCGCAAATCGCTTTCTAAATATTTATGTTTATAGCCATATGTTTGTGAGGCTCTCAACCTTGGTCAACAAAACTTTGTTTCTAGGAGATAGTGGTCAATACAGGGACCCATAACTTTCAGACCAACAGTTATGGAGGGTGATTGGGAGGGCTCATTGGTAAACAGGACTTCTTGATCAACCACTCCAGACCCTGCCATCTCGCCATGGCTCAGGGAACATCCCAGAAGAGGGGACAGAAAAGCTGTAAGAGCCAGAGGTCAGGGTGAGACAGTGTCTCCTGGCCATGACAGGGTGAGGCACTGCTGAACCCACCAGTGCTATGGTTACCTACACAAAATGTGCACAGGATCAAGCCAGTCAACATTCCTGTACGGAGGGGGAAGAGACCCCAAGCTACCTCTCCACCTGAATAGTTACTGATGGTTGATAAGGGAGAGAAAGAGTCTGCTCTCTTTAGGGGTATAGTAGATATCCGACACCCATGCCTACAGATAGCAGTAATCAGACTCAGAGGGTTATAGAAGACAAGAGGGTTATTTAAAAAAAAAAACATAAAATTGAGTGGGGGAGCTCCTGGAAGGGGTGGGAAAAGCAGAGAATGACTATCAATAAAATATACTATATGCAAGTATAAAATTCTCAAAGAATAAACTTAAAATGTTATATATTTTAATTACCTTTGCTTTAGACTTACTATAAGAGAGATGAATTCTTCATGGGCTGGGGCGCTCTGTTTTCTGAAAGCCCAAGTTGCTGCTGTGTGATTTAGGCTTGATTATGCTCTTAGTGTTCATCCATGTGGACAGGTGACCTTAATCTGTTACATCTCATCAAAATATAATTTATATTTAACTCTTTTGCAGGGTATTTGGGGCTGCTAGCAAATGTGTTCCCGGAAGTTACTAACGTAAAGAGCAGAAGTTGCTCGCTTTGCCCATGGATCTTCGTGAGGAGCCCCTTTCTCACAACCTGACATTCTGCTTAATGTGTGCAATCCTATTTGCAGAAAATGAGCTTGGCAGCAAAATTTTAAGCTGTGTTTTGATTCATAGAGCTATGAAATATTTTATATAAAAATAAAATAATGTCTGTCTGGCCTAAATAACGTTAAAAAGAATTTGAAAATGTAAATTTATCTAAAAGATTTCCTATGGCCCTATATTAATACACTGACACTCTTGGGAACTAGTTCTCCATGGCTGTCTACACTAGGGTTTCTATCACTAAGATGATACACCATGACCAAAAGGCAAGTAAGGGAGGAAAGGGTTTATTTAGCTTACACTTCAGCATTGCTGTTCATCACTGAAGGAAATCAGGACGGGAACTGATGTAGAGGCCATGTAGGGGAACTACTTACTGGCTTGCATCCTCTTATAGAACCCATAGTACACCATCCCTGTAGCCCAGGGATGGCACCACTTACAATGGGCACCCCCCTTACAGAATTAAAGACATGCAACTTCAACTTTGAATGCTTGCAAAGTGGCCTATGACTTCTCTCTTTTATGTACCATGGCTATATGTCAACCTTTAGCATATAAACTGGCTGATACAATTTAATAATTCTACTATTATTCCTAATCAATATAATTCAGATGGAAAACCTGCCATTTCAGCAGTCTATTAATTTAATGTGGTCTACCTCTGTTTGCCCTGACTCAATAAACATTTTACCATACATATATAATGCACTTGTACTTCAGAAAAGGATTTTATTAGCATTTGTCACCTCTCTCTCTCTCTTTCACACACACACACAAAAAAAAAAATAGTGTCATTTCAAACCAGTGGGGAGGGATTCTGTCCCAATGATGAGGAACAGACCAAACCAACCCACAAGATAGTTGATCAACAACACATTCAGAGAAAATTGTTCATAGACAAAGAGAAAAAGTTATCAGACTCAAAATAAAGTCATACTGGGCATGATGGGTCAAACCTGAAATCCCAACACTTGGAAAGAAAGCAGGCAACAGGAGGGAGGGTCATGAGTTTGAGACCTCTGAGCTACTTTGTCTCAAAGCCAACAGCAAAGACTTGTGGTTTTGCTTGTGTGCTGAATTAAGCTGTGTATGAACCCTGACACCTAACCTCTTTCAGATCAGGAATAGCAATAGAATCTCAGTTTACTAATGGAGTTTGAACCAGGTTTTCCTGTCACTCGCAAGTTAGTGGTTCTCAGGCAGTGTGGGAAGATCCAAGTAGAGTCTAGTCACCCCAAAACACAGACACACAGCCCAGAGCACCAGAACAAAGGGCACCGGCTGGCTATCTGGAGAGGCACTGCCCTCACAGCCCATCCTTAAAAAATCAAAGTTACTGAGCTCAGTCAATGCGCACAACCTGTATTCATTCCTCCACTTGACGCCCAAGTCCTGCTGGAGAGCAAACCACTGGTTTCTTGACCTCAGTTTTTTTCCTTCTTAAAGCAGATGGTCCCCCACTTAAAACCTGTTCTGTCCTGTCAAGAAGAATGACCAAGTCTCTAAAGTCCCCGCCTTGCTGCCGGCTCTTCACATGGCATTGTAGCTTCTAAAACTGTGGGTAGTGATCCTATACAGGATCCTGTATCAGAACTCACCATGCCCAGTGTTAAGTCATACTTTGAAAAATTTGGAAACAATAGTTTCCAAATGAGTAACAACTAAAAATTTCTTCTGAACTAAACAGGACACAAATCTGAATGAATTGTTTCTGGCAGGGCTCGCCCATGTGGCTTTACTGACGCCTTAGGCCTGAACTTGGGTTCAAGTGCACACTTGGCACTTGGTGCGTCATTGTGCTCTGCAGTACCAACAAATGCTGCCTAAACCTTCCACTCAGATTCTAGGCCGCCATTTTCTGCTAATTACAATATTTTGGTTGCACATACTGTTTGTGCTCTACAGAAACTTAATGATTTGGTTATAAAAATCAAGATTTTGGTATTTCCCACTGTCATTTCTCACCATAAAAGTAACAAATTAGTGTATCTTCTTCAGATTCTAATGTGTGAAAGTGTTTGATTTTTAAAATTGTTGCTTACATTGCTGGTTTGAGTTTCATAAATTAATTAAATGAATTTTGTCTTAACATGAGGTCAAAGTTTCCAGGAATTTCTGAAATGGCCCTGAAGTCACTTCTTCCAGTCTATATGTAGTCACACAAAGCAGCATTCTGGCCATTGGTGGTGACAAAACCAAAACACCAGGCAGCCCTGAGAAACAGAAAAGATGCTCCACATCCCACAGGGTTGCATATTTGCTGAAGGTTTAATTTTTAGTAAAAAAATTAAACAATTGCATCCATCTCATAAGTATGCGAACTCCCTCTCATCTGTAAGAAATGGTAAAATTACACACACATGCACACCAGGGAACCGTTTTAAAATGAGTTGCTTCTTATTTTGTCCTCAGTAAATATTTATTTTGCATATCTACATACCTATATGTTTAAGGACCCCACAACGTTTCTTGGACAAAAAGGGGTAAAGAGTGAAATAATTTCACACATACTGTTCTAAGAGAACCGAGGTAAGCCCCAGGGGAGGATTTCTAAGCCAGAACAGTCGCTCGGCTTTCTGCCCTCCAGCAGCAAGATTAACCGCAGAGGATAGAGATGTAAAAAGAAGCAGATGGTGAGACTTCTGTTACTTGTGGAAATCGTTGTGTCGCTGAATAGGCCACATGAACTGGCACTGAGCACGGTACCGGTCCCCGGCACTATGCATTCCCTTCCTGAGACACTCACACAAGCTACCAGTGGTCCTGTGAAAAGACGGTGTTGGCATTCTGAGGAGAAAACATGTAGGCCGAAATTGGAAGGGTGAGGAGCCAGAGCCTGGCTGGTGAGGCAGGTCAGAGAGATGGCAGAGGAACTGTGAGTGGAGAGGTCCTGAAATGGATGGATGGATGGATGGATGGATGGATGGATGGATGGATGGATGGATGGATGGACGGACGGACGGATGGATGGATGGGTGGCAAGGCTTTTGGACCTTTAACATGACGGTACAGAGTCTGAGCAGTCAGGACATTGCCCTTCTCACGTGGCTTCAGCAAGTCAGTTAATAAGATATTTATGGTCCCCAGAGATTTGGTTGCTCTCTAAAAGTTCAAAGAAGAAAGACAAGCAGGTCTGAAAAATAAAATCAATAGAATAAAAATAGGTCCAGCTAGAGGAATTCTTCTGCTTGTGAGAGCTGGGACTTGTAAAGGTCATGGTTGAGAGGAGACACCATTGGCTAGTGTAGGAGGGAAAGGAGGAAAGAGGAGGAACCAAGAGCTTTAGTCTTCATTTTGAGTAAGGCGTGCTGGAATGGTTGAGACAAGTTTCTGTTGGTTTGCTTAGGCGTGAGAGCATTGTGAAGTCATGGGGACTATTGGGGAGACTGTTCATGTGGTCCCCAAAATCCACTCTGGTCTAGTTTATCAGGCCTTCTATTTGACCTTGGCACCTGTGTTAAAGATCTGCTCTTCTTGGGAGCATTCCCTGGCTTTCCCCCAGCCCAGTGGCANCTTCCAGTCTATATGTAGTCACACAAAGCAGCATTCTGGCCATTGGTGGTGACAAAACCAAAACACCAGGCAGCCCTGAGAAACAGAAAAGATGCTCCACATCCCACAGGGTTGCATATTTGCTGAAGGTTTAATTTTTAGTAAAAAAATTAAACAATTGCATCCATCTCATAAGTATGCGAACTCCCTCTCATCTGTAAGAAATGGTAAAATTACACACACATGCACACCAGGGAACCGTTTTAAAATGAGTTGCTTCTTATTTTGTCCTCAGTAAATATTTATTTTGCATATCTACATACCTATATGTTTAAGGACCCCACAACGTTTCTTGGACAAAAAGGGGTAAAGAGTGAAATAATTTCACACATACTGTTCTAAGAGAACCGAGGTAAGCCCCAGGGGAGGATTTCTAAGCCAGAACAGTCGCTCGGCTTTCTGCCCTCCAGCAGCAAGATTAACCGCAGAGGATAGAGATGTAAAAAGAAGCAGATGGTGAGACTTCTGTTACTTGTGGAAATCGTTGTGTCGCTGAATAGGCCACATGAACTGGCACTGAGCACGGTACCGGTCCCCGGCACTATGCATTCCCTTCCTGAGACACTCACACAAGCTACCAGTGGTCCTGTGAAAAGACGGTGTTGGCATTCTGAGGAGAAAACATGTAGGCCGAAATTGGAAGGGTGAGGAGCCAGAGCCTGGCTGGTGAGGCAGGTCAGAGAGATGGCAGAGGAACTGTGAGTGGAGAGGTCCTGAAATGGATGGATGGATGGATGGATGGATGGATGGATGGATGGATGGATGGATGGATGGATGGATGGATGGATGGATGGATGGATGGCAAGGCTTTTGGACCTTTAATGTGACGGTGCAGAGTCTGAGCGGTCAGGACATTGCCCTTCTCACGTGGCTTTAGCAAGTCAGTTAATAAGATATTTATGGTCCCCAGAGATTTGGTTGCTTTCTAAAAGTTCAAAGAAGAAAGACAAGCGGGTCTGAAAAATAAAATCAATAGAATAAAAATAGGTCCAGCTAGAGAAATTCTTCTGCCTGTGAGAGCTGGGACTTGTAAAGGTCATGGTTGAGAGGAGACACCATTGGCTAGTGTAGGAGGGAAAGGAGGAAAGAGGAGGAACCAAGAGCTTTAGTCTTCATTTTGAGTAAGGCGTGCTGGAATGGTTGAGACAAGTTTCTGTTGGTTTGCTTAGGCGTGAGAGCATTGTGAAGTCATGGGGACTATTGGGGAGACTGTTCATGTGGTCCCCAAAATCCACTCTGGTCTAGTTTATCAGGCCTTCTATTTGACCTTGGCACCTGTGTTAAAGATCTGCTCTTCTTGGGAGCATTCCCTGGCTTTCCCCCAGCCCAGTGGCA
>LOEQ01007725.1:4914-17773 GCA_001685075.1 Bramus lutescens | reverse complement strand
TGGGAATTGAACTCGGGACCTCTGGAAGAGCAGCCAGTGCTCTTAACCTCTGAGCCATCTCTCCAGTCCCTAGCACTGGCTTTCTGAGTCCATGAAAGTCCAAGAAGGACATATTGTGAAGGGCCCCCTCCCCCTGCTGTGATGTCCCAGGTGATGTCACAGATGGGTGTGTTTATAAGCCCTAGGAACCCCTGTGTTCCATTACTGAGTTCCCTGGCTTCATCTGGAGTCTACAAGATCCTGCCACTCCTAGTAGTAGAGTAAGAGCATTTGTCCAGGCAGTGCAGAATGATAGTTTGATAAGAACTGTATTAATCCCACAGGGATGATGTAACAATTACCTTAAACAGGTGGCTTTAACCCAAAACAATTTGTTCCTCTCACAGCTCAAGAAGCCGGAAGTTGATGGTAAAGGTATCGGCAGGGTTGGCTGACTCTAGAGGCTCTGAGGGAAACCCACTCCATTCCTCTTTTCTGGCTCCTGGTGGTGACCATGGACATGTGACACTCTGGCTGGCACTTGTGATGGTGTTGTTTTTATTTTATGTGTTTGTGCTGATGGGAATGTGTGCAGGTGGCAATAAGCAGAGGCTGGAGAGTGCATTGGGCCCACTAGAGCTGGAGTTACAAGCTGTCTGGTCCTCTGGAAGAGCAGAAAGCACTCTTAACCCCAGAGGGATCTCTCTAACCCATGATGGTTACTTTTCATTACTAATGTGATGCCCTCTGAATCACCTTGGAGGCAGGCTTCTGGCCATGTCAGTGGGAAGACCCTCCAGTGTGGGTGGCACCAATCCCTAGGAAAGGAGTTTCTGCAGTACAGAAGAGTGCAGAGAATCAGGTGAGCACTGCATGTATTCATGAATTCATTGCTCTCTACTACAGATGTGGTGTGACTAGCTGCTTCAAGTACCCACCGTTCTAATGCCCCCACCATGATAAATGACAAGCCAAATACACCCTTCCTCCCTTAAGTGTTGTTTTCAGGGTATTTTCCCATCACAGCAACAGGAAAAGAAACTAAGACACAGCTTTACTCCAAACTCTGCCCCCCCCACCACGTGGTGTTTAGATGATCTTCCCGGAGTCACTGGAGTTAGGGCCACCAAAACGCAGTGTGACTTTGTCTCAACTCAGATAATTACACCCGCCAAGACTTTCCCCAAGTTTTCATTCTGAGGTTCTGATTCACATGAATTTAGGACAAGGGGACTATTTATGAAAACATGGACATGTAATCCTGGGGAGATTGCAGATCCAAAGAGCTGTAAACATCCCCAGACCTTCAGAGCATAGAGAAGGACCCATTGCGGGAACGGATAAAGGAGTCTTTATGGGGGGACAGCTGTGATCTCCCACATAGTGACAAACCCAGCCATCAGGATCCACCTCACCCCCCTTAGATCTTTGGCCAAGACCATAAAGGCCATCTTCTAAGATGACAAAGACACCAATACAATTACAGTGACATCAGAGATCAGGCAGTCAGGCATCCTGAGAGCAGCCAGCAGACTGGAATGCTGGATGAGGGCAAAGACTGTGGCGAGGAGGAGGAGGGTCTCCTATTTGTTGGGGAGCTCCAGACATCTCTCTTTGTTGTGTCTCTGTGGGTAAGGAATGGACCCAGCTCCTGGAAAAGGAGGCATGATGAGGTGACATCTGAGTGCACACACTGACCCCAACCATACAGAGCCTTGGTCATGATTGGTGGCAGATACCCAACTTTGAAGGGGTTTTACTTCAGCAACTTAATTTTTAAAATCTCTATGTGTGGTGTGTGCTTGCGCATGTTTGTGTATATGTGTGTGATGTATGTATGAATATGTTTGTATGTATGAGTATTGGTATAGGCACATGCCACAGTGCACATGTGAAGGACAGAAACTCCAGAGTGCCCCTTCCCTTCTACCTTGCTTGAAAGAGTGTTTTATTTCCCACTGGGTATTCCAGGCTGGCTAGGCCCTAAGTGTCCGAGGATTCTCCTGCCTCCATCTCCTGCATACTAGATTTCAAGAGTACATTTCCATGCCCAGCTTCCTCTTTCATTCTTAATTTTTAATATTTATTTTTATGTATATGGGTGTCTGCATGTGTGTCTGCACACCATGTGTGTGCAGTACCCACAGATGCCAGAAGAGGACATTAGATTATCAGGAACTATTACAGATGCTTGTGAATTATGTAGGTGCTGGGACCTGAAGCTGGATCCTCTGCAAAAGCAGCCAGTGCTCTTAACCTCTGAGACATCTCTCTGTGCCTCACTTTTTAACTTTTACCAGTTATCCCCCTGAAGCTGGCCTAGTCAAAGTCACCTCCTCCACAGGGGCAAGTCTAGAAACCTATTCCAACCTCCTGAAGCATCTCAGGCTGTTTAAGAAAGAAAGAAAGAAAGAAAGAAAGAAAGAAAGAAAGAAAGAAAGTTGAAACCCTTGGTTCCCAGTGGCTCCTGAACATCCTTCTCCTCCAGCTTCTTGACTCCTTGGTTGGACCTACTGGCCTCTAAAGTGCTTCCTCTTCTTCCCAACCTCTGAAGAATGAATTCCCCAGGGTTGCATCCTTGGCAACCCTCTGCTTGCTCTGCACAGGATGCCTTCAGTGAGCTTGTTCCTTTTCTCCAGCTACAGATCCAGTGGCTGAAAATAATAAAGATTTATTTTATTTATAATGATTTATTTACTTATTCCCTCACACATCTGGAGGCCAGAAGTCAGAACACTCACATTTCCACCACCCTTGTAGGGCTCTAGGGAGGCTCCCTGACTTTCTTCTGCAGCTTCTGGTGGCTACCAGCTGTCCTTGCTGTTCTCTAGCTGTGGCAGCTTAACTCTGCCTTCTGCCTCTGTCTACACGGCTCTCTTTCCTCTGTATGTCTACATTTGTTATTTATTCATTCATTCATTTCTTCTCCACCTCCCCCTCCTATATTTTTGTTTTGTTTTGAAACAAGATCTATGTAGCCCTGGATGCCCTAGAACTTTTTATGTAGACAAGACCAGGCTGTCCTGGAACTCACAGAGATCTGCCTCCCTCTGCCCTCCAAAAGCTATGATTTAAAAATATGGTCTACCATACCCAGCTTTATTTATGTTATTTTTAATTATGTGTGTATGTCCACTTGAATGCAGGTGTACACGGAGTCCAGAAGAGGGCGCAAGATCCCCTGGAGCTGGAGTTACAGGAGGTTGTGAGCTGCTCAACATGGGCACTGTTAATGAAATTCTGGTCCTTTGAAAGAGCAAATAACTCAAGCACTGAGCCATCTCCTCAGTCCCCATTCATTCTTCTTAAAAGGACATCAATTGTGCTATTGGGGAGCTTCCTAATCTAGTACAACTTCATTTTGGTTACATTTGGGAAAGCCCCTAAATCCAGATCAACTCACATTCACAAGTTCTTGGGAAGCTTAAGTTTGAGGGAAGACATCACTACTCAATCCGGACAGTGATGTCATTGGGCCCCGTAATTTCAAACCGCAACTAGACAGTCCTAGACTCTAGAGTTCTTGTCTGCCTGGCATTTCCATACCTCAACTCATGTGCCCAGCATGTCTGGGTTCTGCGGGAGTCTTGCTTCTATGGTCCTTCCCTTTCTTCAGAAGCGGCACCATGGGCTCAGTGGTCAAGAGCACAGGCTGCTCTTCCAGAGAACCTGAGTCCAATTCCCAGCACCCACATGGATCCGATGCCTTCTTCTAGCCTCTGCAGGCACCAGGCACACACAGGTGCAGACGGATATCCAGGCAAAACATCTATTGGCATAAAAAATAATTTTTAATTGAAAAAACAACCCATCCCAACATTCACTTTATCTGGAGCTGCTGGAGCATTGAAGGGGCCAGACCTGCAGAATCTCCATGACACAGGATATCCAAGAGAAGTCCCAGTGAGGGGCCAGTATTGAGGTTGTAGCAGAAGTCAGAGGCCTTGAACCAGACCAATGATTCCTGGCAATGAACACTTACAAGAGACACGGGATAAAGGGCACACTATGTGACTCACCCTGCCACACTACACTTCCATGCTGAGACGTGTATGTGTGTGTGAGTCTGTGTCTGTGTGTCTGTGTCTTTGTGTCTCTGTGTCTCTGTGTGTGTTAGTTTGGTTGTTTTGGTTTTGTTTTGTTGCTTTTCCTGTGGATTTTGTTTTGTGCGGGGAAGTTGCAAGGGCAGAGGGTGGATATGAAGGAGTGAGATTGGGATGAATGATATGAAACCCATGAAGAATCAATTAAAAAATTAAGTGGGCTGGGTGTGGTGGTTCACACCTTTAGTTCCAGCATTTGGGAGGCAAATATCTGTAAGGTCAAGGCCAGTCTGATCTACAGAGAAAATTCTAGGACAGGCAGGGCTACACAAAACTGTCTGGAAGAACAAAAAAGATAAAAAGTGTCATCATGGCAAACATGCTCAGGCCATGGAGGAATCCAGACTCCTCTTTCTCGTCATCCCAAATAGTTAGAAGAAGCTCACACTGGCTCTATTTCCAAACAATGCATCATGGACAGCCAGTCAGTCATTCCTCACCTCCTGATCCCTACCTTCCAAGTTACTGTCAATGTCAGCAGCTTCAAGGTCCTCTTGACCTTGGTACATCACGATCTACCATTCCCCATTGTGCTGCCCCCCCACCAACTACCCGGATGTAACCACATGATCTGCTTGCTTCCTCAACCACAGGTGGAGGCTCACCAAGCCTCCTATCCCTGAGCCATCATTTCTGGAGAATTTGAAATATTATCAGTCCACAATTTCTTAACATCAATAGGAGACAGCTACCCTCTCAGTGAGGCTGAACAGGAGCTAGTATCTACATGCTCCCCTGGGGACAGGAAAACAGTACTTAATTGATTTTGAAGCAACTCTCTCTTTAGAGAGCCCCAAAGAAAGGGCTCTCTAAATCAGTTTCTTGAAATAGCCAAAAACAACCTGTCCTAGGTGGAATTATTTCCTCCTGCCATCCCATACTCATCCAGAACTTTTTAAAATTGTGTGTGTGCATGTGTGTATGTGCATGCATGTGTATGTGTACATGTGTGTGTGCACACATACACAAATTCAATGCCCTCGGGAGCCTGAATAGGGAATTTGATCCCCTGAAAATGAAGTCACAGGTGATTGTGAGCTCTCCCCACTCCCAGCCTCGCACCCATCCCCCATGAATGCTGAGACCCCTACTCAGCTGAGCTTCCCCCTTTGCATTTCCCCACCCCCACCGTGAGTGCTGAGACCCGCACTCAGCTGAGCTCTCTCCCACCTCACATTCCTCCCCCTCAGTGCCGTCCTGTACTCAACAGTTAGTACTCTGGGCCACTGAGCCTTCTGTCTCTCCAACCGGATCAGGCAGGACTTTGTCCAGTTTTCCAGTCCAAGCACGCTTCCACAGAATGCGGGAGCCTGCATATCCCAACCCAGTGGTACACATTTCTTGAAATGTATCCATTCCAACAGGATGATGCTTTCCTTCAACAAAGTGAGTGGGAAGCTGAAGATAAAACAGCAAAGAATCCAAAGTTCCGACTTCAGAGACAGACACATAACTGACAAATAAGCCAGTGTAATATTTTTATGAGCATGAATGTTTGTCTCATGTATATCCATTCCCCACATATGTGCCTGGGGGCTGAGGAAGGTGGAGATGGCATCAGGTCCCTTGGGAGTAGAGTTACAGTTGTGAGCCACCTTGTGGGCGCTAGGAGTTGAACCTGGGTCCACAGGAAAAGCAGCAAATGCTCTTAATCACTGAGCCGTCTCTCCACCCCGCAAGTGTCATTTTTGTATGAAGCATGATTGGGTGGATGATGAAGCTGAGCTAGAGGCAGCGGAGAGAGCACAGTGAGACAGACGTGGGTCTGGGTAGTTAAGGATGGGCCTGAGGAGGTCAGAGTAGGAAGTGCAGCTCGGGTGATAGAGATCTGAAGATCCCCACGTGAGGCTGAGGCTTCAGCTTAAGTGCGCAGAGATTTGAATGAGAAAGTGCCTCTATCCAGCCACTCTGGTGCATATGAAAGTGGAAACAGACCACTTTGAAGATGCTACTCTGTCCGTCATGACGGCTTACATAGGACCCTGGGAAGTTTAGCCTTCATTCGGACACAGGCTACGAAGGTCTTTGCACAAAAACTTAACATGATTGAGTTTCTAGGTCAAAGTTATTGCTGGAACAAGGTGAAAGACAGATTGAGGATGTTAGCAGTGTGGGACTGTACACTACAGGGCAAGTGTTGATAAGTAGTGTCCCAGAATAGCGACAGTCTAGGGAATTCCTCTGTCTGTCAATTTGAATGACCCTCTTCCTTGCATGCTGGATAGAGACGGGTGTGTGTTTGTTGAAGTCACAGTTCATAGTCCCCAGAGAAATTCTGCCAAATTTGTTGGAAGGCACTCACCCACTGCCAGTCCTGGACATGGATCTGAAGTCAGTCATAGCCATTGATCAACAGTCCAGGCCAAGCCTACAGGAAAGCAATGTGAATGTCTGGCTCACTAATGTGAGCATGTGACTCCCCGTTTCCTAGCTGTACGCCTCCTGGGCTGTGCCTGGACCAGCTGCATTACATGGCTGTCTGTCAACAGGAAGGCTGCAATTATGCGCAATNNNNGCAGGTCTAATAACTGCCGTAATTTCCGAGTAGTGATGAATGTAATGATATTTTGAGAAATCTGCAACAACGGAATGAGATATGGAAATACACATGATTTTCACTGTCGACAACGTCTCCCGCCCTGCTGATGTCTGCAGCTGCTTGTCCGCATTCCTCATGGAAAGAAATGCTGGATTCCCCATCAACGGCCCAAGAAACAAGTCTGTTCTTCTGCCACTCGTCTCCACAGAGCCACTCGAGCTTAGGGTGAGTGGACTCAGTTAGGGACACTTGCTCCAAACGCTTGGTACGTGTGGAGCCAGCCAGGAGAGGATGTGGGGGGACATTTCCCGGTGAGGTGTGAGCAAGCACCTATTAGCCCAGGCTAGGACACAGACAGATCAGAGAAGTGATTCCACCCCTCTGGTTTAGCAACTCAGTGGGTTTATTGAGCTTACTCCCAGGAGCAGGGACAAGGTGGAGGCAAACACTCTGCTCGTGAAAGCCAGGTCCCTGGAGCTCCCTGGACAACTCAAGGTAGCAACTGCTAAAGCTCATATAATCCTGGTAAGGAGCCTTGATGTGGAAGACTTTACCTATTTACTAAGTTTGTACATTTCTTTATGCCCTGAGTCTTATCAGGTGCTTCCAAGACGGAATGTTTCACTTCTAGGAAATTGTGTCTCAGCACAGTCTGAGGAGGACAGAAAGTACCGTTCCCATGGCATCCTTGCGCTTTAGCCCTTCCTGATTTCACCCCACCACACCCCTCCTGACTTGCCTCCCGGACTTCAAGGCTCAGCGCTCCTGTTCCTCTCAGACTCCACTGAGGAGACTGAACCACATCTTTACATTTCACCACATGGCAAGGAAAAGGGAAGCTGACAGACAGTAGCTTCTCTCGGTGCCCATGGTGGAAGATGCCAACACCCAACACGCTGCCCCTTCCACAGTGTCTCTTCAGAGTCCAAGCGAAGCCATTTCTAGCCTCTGCACTCAGCTCCAAGTCTACGACCTTTAGGGTCTTTTCCCAAATGCACTAGAATCCTCACAATCCAAGACTAGCAACTATGTCCCACCCCACCCCCAGGACCATTTCAATTCTCCTTGGGAAACACAGGCTGTCCCTGGCAACTAGCAAACGTTTATCGTTTCCGAGGGTTACAGTCCATGAGCATCATGGAGCAGAGCTTGGCAGCAGGCTGGCGTGGTGCTGGAGCAGTATCTGAGAGCTTACATCTGGTCCACAAGCACAGGGAAGAGAGAGCTAACTGGACTTATCTTGAGCTTTTGATACCTCAGAGCCATGGAGTTGGAGGGATGGCTCAGCGGTTAAGAGTACTGGCTGTTTCTGTTTCTCTTCCAGAGGACCTGGGTTCAGTTCCCAGCACCCCCATGGCATCTCACAAGGGTCTGTAACTCCAGTTCCAGGGGATTTGACACCTTCACACTAATGTCCAAAGGAAGAAAGGNGAAACCTCAAAGCCCACCCAGGTGACACACTCCCTTCAACGAGACCACACCTCCTAATCTTCCCTACTAGTTCCACCAACTGGGAACCAAGGATTCAAATATATGAGCCTATGGGGGAGGGACCGTCTCATTGCAGCCGCGAGACTCTAGCTCAGACACCAACTTGGAGCGTGACGGAGGGAGAGACACGACGTCTGTCTTTCAGGAACTTAGACTCAGGACAAACTCAGGATGAGAAGCAGAAAAGGATTTCAGGACTGGACAGCACAAAGTAGAACTAGGATTTTATTAAAGAGAGAAAGATTCAAGAAAAGAATAAAAGCGCACTAAGAGCACTGTGTAGGCTTCCCAAGGGAGAGTCATAATTATCTCAACATTAGCCATCTATACCATGTTGGTGGCTCAAGTTACAACTCAGAAGGTTGCTAAGCAACGCTTTCCCCCTCATTTCCCGCTTTTTGATAAGTGAGATTATAAGGTGGCTGTAGGATCACCTTAGAAGGAATTATAATCTGATAAGGTGAAGCAGGAAGCCTCCAGGGAGGCACAGGGACCTTAGGATGCATTCTTTTTCTGTACTGTTTCCCTGTTTGGGAGCTGGACAGGGAAAAAGGCGTTAGAAAATGCCAACTATTCTGGCTTCAAGACACTCTGGAGTGAGGCATTCTCTCCTCACCCATAACTTTGTCAGTCTCCCTATCCTTCCTCAAATGAAACTTTTTTTATTTAAGAAAAAATAGATTATTTTATTTCATGCGCATGGGTGTTTTTGCCAGCATGTTGTCTGTGTGCCATTCCTGGTGCCCTCAGAGTTGTCAAAAGAGGCTGTGAGAGTCCTTGGAACTGGGGTTACAGACGATTGTGAGCCAAGTGGGTGCTGGGAATCAAACCTGGGTCCTCTGGAAGAGCAGCCAATGCACTTAACCACTGATCCATCTCAGCAGCACCCTTAATTCTTTTACTTCATTTTTGTTTATATATTGTGAACGGGGTGGTGCACGCACGTCACAGTGCGCATGTGGAGAGGTCAGAGGACAACTTATAGAGCTGTTTCTCTCCTTCTCCCATGGGATTCGGAGGATGGAACTCAGATAGTCAGACTTGGCAGTAAGCACCTTTCCCCACTGGGCCACCTTCTTGGTCCTGGAGCATCTTTCTCCGTTTTATGGAGTAGGGTGTTAGTCACCTCATCTAGAGTCCCAGACGAAAACCAATGGAAAGCTGTAAATTTGTTGTAAGTTTGGTTTTTGACAGTCTAGACTACCAAAACAAGGTTTGGGGAACCGCGCCACAGATCCCCTCCCCACTGACTCTGATCTGGTGCTTTGCCCTGGCTCTTTGAACTATCTTCCTTTTGGAATATCACTCCATCAAATCATGTCTGGTCATTTACGTGACGTTCAGGACACGTGAGGGTGAAGACAGAGCTGGGGGTGGGGTGGGGCTTATTTCCAGCTGACTCGGGCCCCATTCCTCCCTCTGAGACCTTCATAGGTATAAAAGCCTATGAACCAAAAGACCCAAAGATGAGGCCAGAGAGATGGCTCAGCAGTTAAGAGCACTTGCTACTCTTGCAGAGGTCCCAGGTTCAACTCCCATGTGACATTTTCTCCTGGCTTTTTCAGACACAAGGCACACGTGGTACACAGACATACATGTAGGCAAAACACGCATGCACACAAAATAAAAATAAGTAAATAAGTAAAATTTCTTTTGAAGAGCCACAGACATCCATCCCAAGGAATGATGGTATGGGGTTGTATGTGGACCCCTCTAGGAAGACTCCCAGAGCCTGGGCTCCTGTGAGGTCAAGGCAAGTCACCTCTTCACTCCAGGAATGAGAAGCACAGGGAAGGGGAATGGAAGAGACCCTGTGACAGACTGAGAACCACCCCACAGGTAACAGCCTGCTGCTGTTGCTCCTCAGGATCCTGGAAGTCCAGGTGAGAACCACGGAACATGAGTGACAGCAGAGGCATCAGGACTCAAGCTGACAAGTTAACAAGCATCCCAGAGAAGGCAGGGAAAGGGACAGGTCCAGAGGAGGAGGACATCTCTGCATCCACATGGGTCACAGGTTATTTAAGTGGGTAGCAGAACCATCTTACCTCTAATGCCCTGAGCTGTGTGGTTCTACATCCTAACCTCTTCTTAATACCGTGAGGCCCCTACAAATCCCACCTTCCTGGCCCAATGTCCCCATGGTGTCACAAGGACAGAGTGTCTCATTTTGCTAGAATGTCATCCATATACCAAAAGATTCAGCAGCTCCTGGCCATTCGGAAACCATCGCTTCTTCGGTTTTTGCTTGTCTGCAGCGTGAGTCTAACCTACTGAAATACCCTCCAGGGCCCCTCTCACGCTGCACTGCGTCCTGCCAGTGTTTCCAGACCATCCCCCACCTGCTCCTCTAGAGCTGTGGGACTTGATGGCTATTTTTATTTATTTTTCTATTATTTTACAAGGGTGTTTTGCTTGCACGTATGCATGTTGCCACATGCATGTCTAGTGCCTCCGGAGTTTAGAAGAGGCATTGGATCTTCTGGAGCTGCAGTTTCATGCAATTATGAGGTGCAGTGTAGGTATTGGGAACAAAACCTGGGTTCTCTGGAAGAGTACTGTTGGGGACTGTGGACCCCCAGACCCTGAATTTCCTGTGACGCCTGCCTGCTGGAGTAAACAACTTGTTTTCCTGTGCTTGCAGCTGCTCTGAACAAACAACTTGTTTTGCAGCTGCTCTGAACACCAGACCCTCAGGAGTTCCTGATGGCAGGGAAGTGGTTTCTGGAGGGCTTGCAGCTGAGAGTTAGGGCATGGCCATTTAGTCAAGGAGACCCTGTATAAGCTGCCCTGGAACACAAAAAAGTGGGCGTGGGCATGATTGATTCAAGGGGGCATTCTTGGTGTTCTTCTTTCAAGGATGACCCATGTCACTGTCTCTCGTGTGTGTGTCTGTCTGTGCGTCTGTGTGTCTGTGTTTCTGTGTGTCTATGTGTGTTTCAATCTCCAGGCCCTTGCCAGACTCACAAACCGTCCTGTAGCGCGTGGAGCAGGTGTTGCACTACATGATATGTTAAAGCCCTAGATTTTCCAGGATATTGTTGCTCTCACATTCTCATCAATACCAATCTGGGTTCGAGGGAAGACACTGGTGTCCACCTGCAAATGAATAGGGAAGCAGAGGGAGTTTATAGGGTCACCAAAGCATCTTAACATGATGAAGCATGGAGGATGTATAAGTCTCTCGGCTGAGGCCCCTGCACAGTCACAGCATCTGAGTTCAAGTTGTCTAGGCGGAGTTCTCTTTGTGGGCATGGGATTTTGATCAATTGATTTTGGAGGGATGTAGATGTCGCATGCATTTGGAAATCAGAGTACAGTGTGTGGGACTCGGTCCTTTCCTTCCATTACGGGTGCTGGGGACTAAACTCAGGTCATCTACACATTCAGGCTTCTCACCAGTCCTGACCAGAGTTCTTGACGAGTGTACTTAATTCGTGTGCTCATTTCATTCTTAATTCAGGCCAGGACTTGGAAGAGGAGAAGTACATGGTGCTGTAGGTGACAGATACATCAAGTGGCAATCAGGGCTGGCCCCTAAATCTAGCTGGCATGGTCAGTTAAGATAAATTATACAGCGAGGCCTATTGATGCTTGCCTTTAATTCCAGCACTTGGGAGGCAGAGGCAGGAGGATCTGTGAGTTCAAGGCCAGCCTGGTCTGCAGAGCAAGTTCCAGGACACTGTGCTACATAGAGAAAACCTGTCTCAGAAAGCCCAAAAAAGAGATAAAGATTATTCTGATTTTCAAAGAGGAAACTGGCTCATATGGACTGAATCTCACAGCCCAGGGATGAGAGTGTGGTGCGGATAAAGACTCTGGGAGGAATTTGACAAGTCACAGAGCCAGCAGAAAGCCTGCAACGGAACAAGGTAAACTATAAGTAGATTTATAAAGTAAGGATGATCTTTTCCTCTTGTGGCTCAAATTTATCCCCCTTCCCCCCCTCCTCTTTTTTAGACAGGATTTCATTACGTATACCAGCCTGGCCTTGAACTCTCTGAGTGAAGGGATGAAAGGTGCATTTATTCATTCCTGTTGCCTAGTGCCATCAATTCTCCTACAAAACTCCCAGCCAGGATACATGCCTCTACTCTCACTTCTGTATGGTCATTCTACACCACCTTCTGTCATCACAAGAAGGTGTGTGCGTGTGTGTGTGTGTGTGCGTGCGTGTGTGTCTGTCTGTCTGTCTGTGTCTGTGTTTTTATCTGTCTGTCTGTCTATCTGTGTATGTATGTGTGTTTATCTGTCTGTCTGTCTGTGTGTGTCTGTGTGTTTATCTATCTGTCTGTGTGTCTGTGTCTGTGTGTTTATCTGTCTCTGTGTGTGTTTGTCTGTGTGTGTGTGTCTGTGTGTTTGTCTGTCTGTCTGTGTGTATGTATCTATGAGTTTACCTGTCTGTCTGTGTGCGTGTCTGTGTGTTTGTCTGTCTCTGTCTGTGTGTGTCTGTAGGTCTGTGTGTTTATCTGTCTGTCTGTGTGTGTGTCTATATGTCCGTATGTTTATCTGTGTGTGTGTGTGTGTCTGTAGGTCTGTGTGTTTATCTGTCTGTGTGTGTGTCTATATGTCTGTATGTTTATATGTGTGTGTATCTGTGTGTCTGTGTGTTTATCTGTGTGTGCGTCTGTGTGTTTGTCTGTCTCTGTCTGTGTGTGTCTGTAGGTCTGTGTGTTTATCTGTCTGTCTGTCTGTGTGTGTGTCTGTGTGTCTGTCTGTCTGTCTGTGTGTTTATCTGTCTGTCTGT
>LOEQ01007724.1:69415-89455 GCA_001685075.1 Bramus lutescens | reverse complement strand
GGGAGGTGATGTGGGATTCCCCTCTGTATGCTGTAATTACCATTAATGAATAAACAAACTGCTTTGGACCTATAGCAGGACAGAACTTAGCTAGGCAGGGAAAACTAAATTGAATGCTGGGAGAAAGAAACGCAAAGTAGGGGAAGCCATGGAGCCACCACCAGAGACAGACACGCTGAAACCTTGCCAGTAGGCTGGCCACGAGCCTCATGGTAAAATATAAAATAATGGAGATGGGTTAATTCTAGATGTAAGAGCTAGCTAGCAATACACTTAATTGGCCAAGCAGTGATTTAATTAACACAGTATAAATAACTCAATGTCCATTTCCCTGGGACACACTCATGATCTTCTGGGCTCCTCCAAGGAGCCTGAGTCACCTCTTCAGCTCTGCCCTCTGCAGCACACACAGCTTGTCTTCTAGGCTCTGACAGGCTCCACTCCACCGCTGCTGCTGTCGAGGCCTCTCCCATGGCACTGGCATCTCCAAAACACAGGGGTCATCTGCTGCAGCTGGGCTGCACTTTCACAATAGCCTCTCATTGGCTCACTTCATGGTGCCAAGCTTCAACGTCTTTGCATGACTCCTTCAGTCCTGGCCTTCAACTGCCACTGAGGCTGCACCTTCACCAACAGCTTCTCCTGGGCTCTCACAGCGCCAAGCCTCAGCTGCTCTCCACGACCCCTTCATATCCTCAAACCCAGTGCCACCTGGGTGACTCTTACACAGTACCAAGTCCAGCTGCCAGCACAAGGTACCTTGGCCACCTCTGGAACACAGCTTCTCTGTACTGTCAGGAAATAAATCTCAGAGGATTTCTCCAGTCTTGCTGGCCTCAGTCACCACTAATCTCTTAGCTCTAGCTGACCAGCAAGAACCCTGCAAAGCAAGGTTTTTGCCATAGCAGTTCTGGTACCTTGTTAATCACAGCTGATACTTCAGCACCAGCTAACCGGAGCCACAGGATCTTAACTCAAAATAACAAAGGCCCAACAAAGTCTTTAAAGTTCCCTCTGAAGCTTGGCAAGCCACACCTCCATTCTCCGCACTGCTCTGAATATTCTTATCTTCCAAGTTCCCACAGGATAACTCACAGAGGTCTTAGCACTCAATGGCTCTTCTAACCCAAAGTTCCAAAGTCCTTCCACAAACCTCTCCAAAACAAGGTCAGGTCTGTCACAGCAATACCTTGCTACAATGGTACCAATTTGCCTTAATTAGGGTTTCTATTGCTGCAACACAATGCTATGACCAAAAAACGAGTTGGGGAGAAAAGGCTTCAGTTGTCTTACCTTTCAGCATTGCTGTTCATCACTGAGGAATGTCAGGACAGGAACTCAAACAGGGCAGGAACCTGGAGGCAGGAGCTGATGCAGAGGCCATGGAGGGGTGCCGCTTACTGGCTTGCTCAGCAGCCTTCTTATAGAACCCAGGACCACCAGTGCAAGGATGGCACCACTCACCATAGGCTGGGCCCTCCCCCATTGATCACTGATTGAGAAAATGCAATTTGGTTAGATCTCATAGAGGTATTTCCTCAGCTGAGGCTCCTTCCTCTCTGATGACTCTGGTTGTGCCAAGTTGACACACAAAACCTGCCAGTATAATAATTTAGCTATTGCAACAAGTAGAGTAATAATCATGGCTTGCAGGTATCTCTCTGGTATGTTGGCTTTGATCGCTTCAGGAATACACCCACAAGTGTACAGTTGGATGATTTGGTAGTTCTCATCCGAATCTTTGAGAAAACGCGACACTGATTGTCATAGTGGCTGAAATAATTTGTGTTCTATAAGCATTGTATACAAGTTTGTTTTTCCCACATCCTCACCAGCATTTTTTAAATTTTTTGATGATAATTTTTCTAATTTGGGCTAAGGTAGAATCTCAATATTGACTTACATGTCTCTACTGTCTGAAGACATCAAACATTTATGTATTTATGATCCATTTATATTTCATTTGAAAGAGAATGATTTCCAATTCTGTCAACTGTTAAGATTTTCCTTAATTACATCAGGCATTGTAACCGAATGCACATCGAAGATTAAGGTCTTGCTCCTCCTCAAATTCTCTAAAGCTACTAGGAAACACTAAGCTGTTTAGACCTTTTAAACCTTTAAATCAAAACACTGCTAACTTTAAACAGGAAAAGCTTGAACAAGCTCTGAAGAATTTAGAAAAATCTCTGCAGTACATGCTGTGAGCTTAGTTTTTATCGAATCTTCCCAGTTTGTTTTTCACTAAAATATCAATTTTTTTCTTTCTCCAGAGTCTTTGTAATACATTTCCTGGATTAAAACCCAGGTCACAAATTCATGTTTATCAAAGCTTCTACACAAATCAACAAACAAACACACAAAAAAGTCTATACTCATCTCTGAAATCTTAGTACATGATTGTAAAGGAAAATATCCACTCTGAAACTTCTGCTGTGCTTACTTTACATGGACTATTTTAAAGTGTTTTGTAATCGGCATACATTCAGCAACAGACAATAAGAAGTACTTGTAATCATTGTCTTCAATATCTTCATCAAAACAACACATAAAGTAACACTAAAATGCAATGTTTCTTTTTGCATGTAATCTTTTCTGTATGAGAATATTATTTAATACTTTTAATCTTTCATCCTAGAACCATCTGAACTAAAATACTTCTTTGGAAATAGAAATATTTTTCTATTGTGTTAAACGTCTTCCTGAATATGGCTTAGAGTCAATGCACAGGATATAAATATGAAATGAGCAAAATTTTACAGAAATATACAGCTGAGGGGAAAAATAAAGATCTTTTACCCAATTGCTTCCAACAACATTTCTGATGTATAAACAATGCACTACATTTTATTAAAAATAATTTTCTTACAACATATTTTGCTCATGTTTACCTTGCCCTCAATTCTGCCTGGATCCTCCCCACCTCCCTACCCACCCAATTTTATGTGATTTTATTCTCCTCATTCTTAAAAGAAAAAGACAAAGAACAACCACAAAATGAGCCAGGAAACATACAACAAAAAATCCCACCTAATAGCACAAAAAATGAAAACCAAAATAAAGAAACAAAAGACCAATGAGATAAGCAAGTGCCCAAATAAAGCAATATGAGACAAAAAAGTCTGCAAAAGACCACTGAGTTTGTCCTGTGTTGCCCAACTTATCCTAGGCGTGGGACCAGACCTGGGAAACTGTTACTAGAACCCAGTGAGACTTCCCTGGAGAAAAACCAATGTTTCTTCCTTTACCATTATCACATGCAGATAAGTTTTTCGTTAGAGGTTGGAACTCATGTCTACTCCCCTAGCTCAGTACTGAGGCTCAGCTGTATTTGATCTGTCCAGGCCCTGTGCAGCCACAGTCTCTCTGTGAGCTCACGTGCAGCCCTGTCGTGTGGGGGTCGTCATCCCGACTCCTCTTCTGCCTAGGTCCCTGAGCCCTGAGGAGAGAGGTCTGATGAAGACATTCCGTTTAGGACTGCATGATCCAAAGTCTCTCACTGCTTTCATACCCCACTTTTCAAAATAGATGTTATTGTGTATATGTAATGTTTAGAATATGATATGGAAGGATTATAGAGATAGCAAAATGGTTACTACCATGAAGCAGAAAATAATTGCATATAAATTAATATTAACAGAAAATACCTAGCAAGAAAAATATCTTTATGATTTTTAGAAATAGTCTTTGCTTTAAATTTTTCAAAGATCAAACCCTTGAAGTGTGTGCCGTCTGTGAGCTGGGAGTTGCTGGGCTTGGGGTAAAGGAATGGCTGCATTTTAGCAATGAGTCTGTGTCCTCCAGAGACAGCAGCACTGACTTTCTGCAGTGGACACTGTCCTTGGACTATGTGTCATTGTAGTTTTTCCTTCAGTGTTTACAAAATGATTCTCAGGTCTGTTCGTCCGGCACATTCCCTGGCCTGGGAGCATTATAGTGGATTCTTCCATTAGTTGGGGAAGGACATTGAAACATTAATGATGACCCCAAAGGAAAATGTGGTTTACTTTAGAGGATGCTTCCCAAGTGTGCAATGGGGTGGCCCCTCCCAGCTTAGGGTTCGATTGCAGTGGGGTGCTCCTGCAGCGAAGCAAACCCTCCTTTTGAATGGTTGCTGTGGCTGATGTGTTGAAGAGTTGTTTTTAAAAGTCCTATTCATTGCCAACTATGGCATGAAATGACTGCTGAGTATTAATCATTTAATTCAGTCATACAAATTTGTGATTAACCCATTACATCCCACAAGCACTTGTTGCTCTCTTGTATCCACGAGGAGGAAGATGAGCAAGGCCAGGGAGAGCTGCTGGTCCTCCCACAGAGATGAGCTAAGAGCAAGCAGGGTCACTTAGATGTCATAATTCTTAAAACCCCCAATCTGGTAATCACACAGCACCCTGCCCTTCTTCATGGAGAGTAGTAAGGACTGTGGGATGACCCCTTAATTCCAGATGCAGCTCTCAACATCAGGGCCACATGGCTCACACAGACCCATCAAGCCCAGGTCTCGGCAGTCCACAGTGTCATCCTCCATGGGAATGAGTGCTCAGTATCCGAGCTACAGCAGTGACACTGGTTAGGTCTGACTTCTCAGTCCAACACCCAGGACAACATATGTGTGCATCAATGATGCTAATTATTTCTGGCAGTAAGTTGAATGAAACAAAATTTGGATTTGAGGAAGAAGAGAGATAAAAACATCACCACCTCTTTTGCTTATGTCAGTGACATCTTTGTAGCAATGCAGAGAGAGAGAAGAAGAGAGAGAGAGGAGGAGAGAGAGAGGAGAGAGAAGAAGGAGAGAGAGAGGGGGGAGAAAGAGGAGAGAGAGAGAGGAGAGAGATAGAGATCAAAGTGGTCAGGCTGGCTGAGAATGAGAAGAGGGGATTCAGCCAGCCAGGTGAAGGGTTGTAGTCAGCCTCCTCTCTCTCTCTCTCTCTCTCTCTCTCTCTCTCTCTCCATCTTTTTTTTCTTTCACTAACCCCCACTTATCTTAAATCACTTCTGAAAGGCATGCTTGACCATTACAGGGTCCTGAACATGGTCACTGTCTTACTTAGGGTTTCTCTGTTGCTGTGAGAAACCTGGTGCATCTCCATGCCACAGGTGGAGCTCTGACAAGTGCCGCATTCTGCGTAGGAAAGAAACCACAGAGTAGAAAAGACAAGGGTCCCTCCGGAACAACTTAATCTATGTGTCTAAGTCTAAGCTTAAAAGGACATCGGAAGGCTGGTGAGGTGGATCCATATATAAAGGTGCTGGCTTCCATGTCTAAAGTTCTAAAGTCAGTACTAGGAACCCCCATGGTTAGAGGAGGGAACTGATTCCACAAATTTTCCTCTGACTTATGCACAAGTGCCATGGGATGCACATGCACACACACACAAAACACCATTAAATAAATAAATGTAAAAAATGTTTAAAATGATAATGGAATAGTCAAGGTTTGCCAGAGAATGACTGGTTAGCATTCTCTAACTTGAACAGACTTGTCTATAGCAGCCACACTAGGGTGGGGCTTGAATGTCACGGCCAAGGCCAGTGCTGCAGCTGACAGCCAGCATCCTGTCTGCAGCTTGTGGGCAAACACCTGGCATTCACAGAATTAGATTCAAATTCCCCTCTGTTACTGGCAAGACACAGCCTCACACGGACCTCATCACTGAAGATGATACTGTTGTGAATGACACTGACAAGCGGGAGGGAGAGACATCAAGATGTCCTGTTGCCACAGTAAAGCAAATGACTGTGGAGAGATGATTATACATACACATTTCTTTTTCTCACATAGGTTGAAGAAGATAGCCTGGGGTACTGCCATGAATGCAGCAATCACACGGAATACATCCTAGAAGGAAGTAAAGAAACCGTTCCCTTAAACTACGGGTGTTCCTTTTGAGAGGGGCTATTTTGTAAAACACAGATGTCTGAAAACCCCTGTACAAAACACTTAAATCAGCATCTTTGGATCCAGGATTGCAGTTCTTTCCAAATCCCCCCACCCCCCAGCTCCATAACTGAAACATGAAGCCAGGGTTGGCAATCACTCTTTCGCTCATCTCTCTGACTGTCACAGGGTCTCAGTGTCAACAAGACACAGGTCTAGCATGCCCCACAAGGGACCAGCCTGTAGTCTTTCAGAAGGTCATTGGTGGCTGTGATTAGTAGCGTCACTGGTTACAATTTCTGAACTGATTTTTCTGTCCTGGCCCACATGCCCACATTTGATGACAGTAAACTAATTACTGTTGGCAACACTTCCATTATCAGCTGGAAAATCTTTCTGTGGGGGGCCTGGAGAGGGGGAGGTAGGAAAAGAAAGTTCCCACCTCGAGAAACAGGATCCGCTTCTCTGTGTGAATTTTGCAAAATTACTGAACCTTCTTGTAAAATAAGGATGAAGTAAAGCACAATGTTGGATTATGAGGAGCAAGTGAAAGAAAGTGTGTGTGTTACCAGTGCATTTCCGTAAACCAATTGACTGGTTTCCAGCAAGAGGCACCTACTCATGTTTTATTGGAATGAAATCCAATGTCAGTGTAGTGTGTCTTTGCTGAAAATTTAGCTTATTTCAACTCAATTTTCATACAAATTATGAAGCAGAGACCAATTCCACTCTACTCCATGGAAAGAACCTGAGGCCAAAGCTACATCAGAATTCCCCACACCCTTTATTGACCTTTATTCGGTATCCCCCACAGGATAGTCCTGGTGCGAATTTCATCTTGGCTCACATGTTCTTTGCATTGCTGACAATCACAGATACCCAAAGGATGACATACCATGATTTCCACGACATAGCTACTCAGGATAGAAGAAAAAGATAAAAGTAAAGGCAACATTGAAAAGCTACAGTTTCATGCTTTTCATGGATAGATTTATTTCGTTATGACTTAGAGCAAGATAATTCCTTCAAAAAGCAAAGGTTTTTCCTTTAACTCTATCTGTTTGTAAGGAGATTTTTTTTCCCACATAGGCTGGAGAAAACAGCCTGGGGCTCATCATAAATGCAGTGTTTATTTATATATCTGCGTGTAATGAGGACACAAGAGAACAAAACCCAAAGCTTTCTTCCAATTTAATTATTAGAGTGAAATGCTAATTGATAAATACATCATTTGCATGGTTTAAGACATGAAGTAGTTAATAGTTACTCTGAATATTACAGCTAAATATGTTAGTAAGAAGGAGAAATCACTTCAGAGGGTCTTTCGTGGTATCAACCAGATAAGTAAACCATAAGTGATGAAATAAACCAAAGAGCTGAGTTGGAAACAGGAGTAATGATTATAGCACAAAGCACCTGCTCGTCACATGCCTGCAAGAACAGGAAGCCACTACTGAGATTATGGAGATTATGCTAATCACTTCACTGCCAAGGGCTGGGTGGTGAGCAGTCAATGACTGAAGAATTTTGCTTTAATTATCTGTTTTATACAAATTGTTCCAAAACTTAGTGATTTAAAGTAGTCATTTTACTTCATTCATGATTTATTAAGCAGGAGCTGCTCATCTCTGATCCGTGGGGCTTCTCATTGGAGCTGCTGAGAGCTGACAGGTCCATTTTCAAAACAGAGTACTTTGCCTCACATACACACACTTCTGTGGCTTCCCACATTCTTTCATTCCCGTAGTCTGGTAGTCTCGAGAGAATCGGACTCCTTATGTGGTGACCTCTAGGTCCAGTGGTCCAAGTTTAGGACCTGAGTTCAGAAGCTAGGATCACATCATTTTTGTAATTTACCTTCAGTTAAGAGGATCTGAGGGCTGCCTAGATCTGAAGGATCAAGGACTCGATGAAGAGATGGGCATGGAACTCACAGTGATATTTAATCTTGCTTATACCTTTAAGGCAGTGATTCCAACAGCAAAGGTGTAATCCAGAGTAAGGTGACTAACATCAGAGTCCTGTTTGGCGCCCACAACTTGCTAAGGGGTAATGCGGAAAGACCAAGAATTCTATTAAACGGCAGATTGCAAAGCCATAGCAAAGAATGATCCAGCCCAAGTGCCAACTGTGCTCACGCTGAGAGCTACGACGTCAGTGCTGCCTTGACCAGAACCGAGGGATTGTTGGGTTTTACTTTCTCCACACATCCCTCAGGGCCACAGTGGATTTCAGAAGAAAGCGGAATCCATAAGAAAGGCAGAATTGTTCGATGGTTTTTAAATGAAAACAATTGGGACCCAAATGCCGGGTGCCGTGGTGAGATCAGAGACCTATGTGTGAATACATGATGCTTGCCCAGCAAGGTGAAGTCCAGTAGGCATGGTGACTGCACCAAAGAACAGGTGAGTGAATCCTGTTGTATGAGGAGAGAGCAGAGCTGGAGCCATGGCTCAGCTGTTAAGAACACTTGCTACTCTTCCAGACCTCGGGTTGTTTCTCATCACCCACCCATACCGTTACCTTCACAGATCCAACACTCTTCCGACCTCCAAGAGTACTGTGACACACAAGGCCTACATGCATGGGCACATAAACACATAGTTTAAAATAAATATTAAAGCATAAAAGAAGAAAAAGAAAGAAACGTCTGACAGACTCTTCCATAGCCCTGGCTTGTGCTAGGTAAGTTCCAGCTGGATAAGGAGCTGTTGAAAGAAAAAAATGGAACTGAGTTTTTCTGAATGGGGGGAATATCTAAGGTAATGCCCAGATTGGTTCCTCGAGAAAGAGGACAGAGCTACCACACAGTGCCACCCTCTAGGAGGCCCTTCACTCACCACAATCAGCAAGGAAACACTGGCTTGCTTACACCGTGCACTTGAGCAGCTTTAGAGGAGGTCAGACGAGAGGATGAGAAGGCTACAGGTGAAACTCCAGCGCTGGGCTGAGGCCGTGATGACGGCCGTGGTGACTGTGCGGTTTCCTCTGTCCTTTGCGCAGGTCCTCCTGTTTCTCCACGGTGCAAAGCAGCCTAACACTCAGGGTTCTGGTCACTTTTCTGTGGCTGTGAGAAACACCAGGAGCAAGAACAACTTTAGGGGAGGAAAGCGTTGATGTCAGCCTACATTTCCAGGTTAACGGCCATCGTGGGGAGGAGTCAGGACCAGCGTGAGGAACTGAAGCAGAAACCATGCCGAACGCTGATTATTTGCTTCCTCAGCCACCTTTCTTTTACGGCAAAGGCTCAAGAGCCTATGGATGCTGTCACTCACAGTTGGCTGGGCCTTCCCACATCATCATCTACCGAGAACCCCCCGCTCACAGATCTGGCCAAAAGCCAATCTGATCCAGGCAATCAATTCCTTGACTGAACTATCTTCCCAGTGTCAAGTCGACAATAGAAAACAGACCAGTGCACTCACTAAAGAAAGCAAAGGACAGAAAGGTCCAAGAGTCTTTCTTCAGAGTAACCTAGGTGGTAAGAGTAACGAAATTAGAAGATCCATAGTGAAAAGCAAGCTGTGATGGAGAAGGCTGCTTAACCCCGAAATAATCATGCAGAAACTATATTATTTAGATTACTGCTTCGCCCATTAGCTCTGGCTTCTTATTGGCTAACTCTTACATATTAATTTAACCCATTTCTATTAATCTGTGTATTGCCACGTGGCTGTGGCTTACCTGGTAAAGTTCCGTCCAGCTTTGGCAGGGCTACATGGCTTCTCCCTGACTCCATCTTTTCTCTCCCAGCATTCAGTTTAGTTTTCCCTATCTAGTTAAGTTCTGCCCTATCAACAAGCCAAGGCAGTTTTCTTTATTAATTAACCAATCTTATTCACAACATACAGAGGGAAATCCCACATTACCTCCCCTTTTCTGTTTAAATAAAAATGAAGGTTTTAACTTAGTAAAATTACATATAGCAAAACAGGTATCAAGCAAGAATTACAGTTACACTATTTATATCTTCTTTATCTTTTATCATAACTAAGGAAAGCTATAATAATAGCTATCTATTCTTCAACTCCATCAAAGACTCCAGAAGGATATAATATTACTTAAATAAACAATAAGTTTATTGTAAGCAACTTCCAAAGCTCTAGAATTGACAGAAACATCTCTCTGCCTTGACAGTCACCCAAAGTTCTTCTGCAACATTGGAGCACCCATCTTCAGCCCACAGGCCCATAGCATCTGGCAGACTTTGCCATGAAGCAGGAAATTACAAAGACGGTACCACCTATATTGGCAGTTTGGCAGTCACTTTCTTCTGCATCCTACAGAATGTCTGGCAGATTCATGAAGCAGGAAACCCCAAAGGATAGTCCCACCTCCAGGAAAGTTTAACAGTCATTTCTCTGTGGATCTTGCATGTCCAGTTTACACAACATACCATCAAGCAGTCCAGGCAAGAGCAGTTTCTTGCCCAAATGGCTAGCAAACTTCATAAGGAGCCTCTTCATTGCCTGTCTTCCTCTTAAAGTAGATTGGTGCTGCCAGGAGCAGATGTGTCTCACTGTCATGAAAAGTCATAACTTTTTAAAACATTTTAAATGATATATTCTGAAGGTCTCTGAAAGATTGGAAGAAAAATTATATAACTGAAAAATATATATCTAGAAAACCTAATATGACTAGAAGTCTGACTATTATAGATGATTATCTATTAACCTATATTTCTTAATTATACATTACATTTCTAAATGAGCTGCACAAACACTATATCTTAATCAAGATCAGAAATACATATACACAGTATAATGAAATTGACATTAACTTTGTATCAATAAACCAAGATCCATACCAATGCAAATCTCTATAGCAAAGCTGCTTTACCTCACAAGGGCACCTAAGACTGCACCAGGGGCCAAAAAGCTCCATGTAAGATATGTGAGCCAGGTGAAGGGACCTGTTCCTGGCTTCCAGCAAAGTGCATAGGTCTTTACCTATGATCTATTTCTCACTCGGTAAAGGAATGTTGGACACATTTACTGATGATGGGGTAAATCTAATCCTTATGTTTCATTAATTTAAATGGTCATTATGAAAAGCAAATGCTGACGTAAACCATCATCAAGTCCATCATATGTAGGTGAAAATTCTGAGAAATTGATGGGAGAGTGTTTTTTAAGTTTTCTCTAAAGTCAACCACTCCACAAAAAAAAAAGGATTGAAAGTTTGAAAACAATACATGTAACAAGAGGTATGACTGTCACACTTGAAATCAAAATAATTAAAAATTAAAAACCCAACTTCTTATAAAAATAATTGAAGTGAACCTAAACTGGGAACATATTTGGTGAAAGAGGTGTTATTCAGGTGGTCAATAATATTATTTTTTTAGCCATAGAAATGAAGCATGTTCATCTTGGTAACAGAGAAAGGGGTGCAAATAGATTAATCAGTCTGTGAAGGAAATCCCAATGGACATTTGGAATAATGCTTTTCACTGATAACAAAGACAAATAAGCCAGAATAAAGTATAAATTCAGTTCTTTCTGTGCAAAAATCACTTCCTAAAGCACTGGATACAAATGATTAAGATAAATTTAAAAACATTTAGCAAAGAGTTAAACAATAAACTAACCTTTGAGCCAAAAATTCTATTTCTGGAAGTTCATCCTAAAAAGCTTAATGAAAAATAATCACAGAGCAAAACAAGGGATGATTGTAATGGCATTTGTGAGGAAACGGTTGAACAATCTAAACTGAATAAATGTTAAATGGAATTGAGATAATGTTTTCATTCGCAGTGGATTGTATGCAGTTATTGACATGGAAATTTTTGTGATATTTAAGTGAGAAGAGTACAATGCCAGGTTGTATTTAAAATATGATCCATTTTATGTGTGCATTGATAGATGCAGAGAGAAATAAAATTTTTTAAATATGCTGAAACTTACAGTACTGTTCTATGATTGTTGGGTAATATTGTGCGTGAATTTTCACCAATAAACATTTCAAAAGTAAAAAGTAAGGAAATACAATTTTGATTAAAGTATTAGAGTTCTGCTGGTTTATTTTAAGACTCTGAATGCATGTGGAAGAAGGATCTTGAATGAAATTCGAGATTGATTTAGATTCCCCATTCCACAGACAAGACCAAGGCAGATTATTAGGTTACCAGTAAATTGAGTTCCCTACCTTAAGAAGACTTCATTTCAGAGAAATGTTAACAGTTTTAATTTTTTAATGTTAGCTCAGCTAATATCAAATATAAATGTCACTGTCCCAAAATAAACATTTGCTTTTTGATAGTCTAAGGCATTTGTTGATTCAGAGTAAAGTACAGAAAGAATATTTAGTCATCACCTCCAAAGACATTCTAGAAATGCTGGGAAGAAAAGGGAGGTTTAGGCTTTGTCTGCAGAGGGCATCAATTGATTCGTTTAATTTGAAAAAGATCCCTCATGGTTTACTCAGCGTTATCAACAGCACCATACTGAAAAATCAGGTGGGGTCATTCTGGCTTCCTTTCCTTTTCAATGGGCCTAATAAAATCTAAGCAAAATTCACATATTAGCAGCTGTAAAATCCTAGCATTGAAAAACAGTTTTCTTTCTAGGTCTATAAATTATCCATCTGGGTATTTGCTGCCCTTCATTTCTAATTAGGTGCAGCATTCAAGAACTCAGGCATCCACTGCCTCAAACCTTTAAAAACCTTCTTTAAAACAATAGAAACCAGTGGTGTGGGTATAGCCTTCCTTCAACTTTTGAAGACAACACCACTTTACAGGTGCTTACAAGAAAACACTGGAAGTAATGAGAGCTCATTCAGAGTTCTCCTGATTCTTCACTTATTTCTACCTGTGGGCTGCTCCATTTGAAAGGCAAGAGAAACGATGTCTTCTATTGCCTGCCTCTTAAGAACTAATGGGTGGTTAATTGTTCAGAAACAGGAATGGAGAGTCCAGATTGTGCAGAACTGGCTTCGCATGCACATTACATGAGTAGTCCAAATTAAAAGAACAATTTCGTGTGTACCAAAGACTCCTTAGGAGTGCTGTCCAGGAAGTCCATGGGTAATAAGCCCGCCTCAGTCCTCACCTCTCATCAAAGCTGCTGAACTTGAACTACTTGACCTGTTTTAACTTAAAGCCAAACCTAGCCACAAGTTATGTTTTACAGTTTAAATACCACTAACCCACTGCTCATGATTTTGTTAGGACCAAGGTTTCCAACCATGCTTCTGACCTAGTAAACACCAGTGAGGGACAAACACAAAAGAAAAGAAAGAAAACTAGACATGAGAAAAGCCAACTTTGCTAAATCTAAAATCAAAACACTTACTAAACCTTCCTAGCAATAGCTTAAGACTGAGTAATTATCTCCAAACAGTTTGCAGATGTACCAAAGTGATGTAACTAGGAAAGGCAAAAAGACAGACAGGAGAGCGATGGCAATACCTAAACCAAATGGGGAAGACAATCTATTAGCTTCTCTCCTGCTCTACAAGTGGGAGGCTTTGAATATGGATGTCTTCACAGTGCAAACGTTGAATGTTTGGGGAATTGATGGAAACTTGAAGAAGCAGGATCTGGGACAATGAAGCGGGTCGATGTCTTTGAAGAGTGAACTTTGTCTCTACTCCCAGTCTTTCTCCCTCTGCTTTCTGGGTGCTCTGAATTAACCAGGTCCACTTCACCATGCCCAGGCCCTTATAGCATGGCAGACTGAAACTGTGAAAATCAATCTTCACTCCCTTGCTTATTTTTTATTTTTTCAGTATTTTTGTCGTTCTTTGAGAATTTCATGGGATGTATTTTAGTCCTAATAACAGCCCACCCAGCTTTGTGTTCTCTCTTCAGATGTATGTTGTTGAGGAAGGTTCAATAAAATACTAGGTCTAAGAAAAATAAAACCAGATTAAATGTTCTGCTTTCCCCCAAGTGAAGAGCTCACTTCATCCATATACATGAAGATGTATATAAATATGGAACTTTTCTGGAAGTATGTGAATATATTTTTGAGAGAGAGAGAATTACTACACAAAGAGCAAAGGGAAATATAATTAATCAGGTACTATCTGCTGTCGATATTTTGTCAAGGATTGTGACATGCTAAATGCAATTCATGAAAAAGAGACATGTATTTGAGAAAAGATGCTTGTAAAAAAATAAAAAGCAACAACAACAAACCCTCTGATGTCAATCTAGCCTGCATAGTGTTTGAACAATCAGAAACCCATCTAAACCATTTCAACATCAATACAATTGTGTACCTCTTCTCTAAAGGGCCTCCACACTTCTCCTGTATTATGATCTGAGACCAACTCAACAGCGTGCAGTAGATGCTGGAAATCCAAATGCCTTTTTAGAAGAAAAGATACAGACCTTGTGCTGCACGGTTTATTGTAGTGTTCACTGCCCCCCTGGGGATTGAGTTTTATTAGCTGCCCACACTGGCCAAAAGCACACTAAATGGTCACGAATCAATCTGTGTGAGGGAGGCATTTAATTTGTGTCTTGGCTGAGAAGGTCCTGCTATTTGCAAAATCAGTTCAATCCAAGTCAAAAGCTAGGGATTGGCTGCAAAAGAGCCATTTCTTCATCAAGGAGGACCAATTCCCCAAAGCCAAGCAATGGAATGCATTTTATTTTCACCACATTACCTGGGAAGCCACTGTGTAGCAGAGAGGCCGGGGATGTAGGAAATGCTGAGACCAAGATGAAATCAAATGGCCAAATGAGAACGCCAAGTTCAATTCAAAAAATAGAAAGAATATTGAATTTCTGAAAATGATCACACAGCATTTCCTGAAAACACTAGAGCAGCCATTCTTATGCTCATGGAGATCATTTCAAGATGTTGAAGATGATCCTAGCAGTTCAAGGATGCCTTGAAGGCTGCATAGACCATGCAGCACGTGACAGGAAAATAGTCCAACAGTCACTTCTGGGCATCTGGGGATCTCCTCTGCATCCTCTTAAGCCTGTGCAGTGCAGAAATCCTTCATCAAAGTGGCCCTGATGAGATGGCAAGGTGCATCTCTGCATCCTCACAAAACCAGAGGAATTGTCACTCCAGTTCCAAAGTGGTTGTGGAGAGAAGCTGGGGACAGAGCTGCTGGGGTGGGCAGGGTAGGGAGGGGTAGCATGCCAGGGAAATGATAGCCCACCACCCCGAGTTTATGGAATTTCCAGGAAGGCAGAGAACAAAATTATGGAGCTATGTACACAGGAAGCTCAGACCTCTGGACCACTATAGCAGAGACCACCTCTGTTCATGTGATAAAGCCCTCTCCAGGGGGCCTCCCAGGATGTGAGGCCAGATCACTAAACAGAAAGCTGAGCATGTATGCTACCTACAGCCAATATTTTCTGTCCTGGTTAAAACCTGTGCTTCCTCTCTTGTCTGCAACTTTAAAGGGAAGAGGGAAGCAGGGTTAGAATTAACATGATAGTTAATGACTTGTTAGTTTGAACAAATAAATTCATATAAATAATTATGTATTTTAAAGTACATATAAATTATTTATGTACACATATACATACCCTGTGACAGCCCAGAAGTAACTACAGACAGTTGCTAGCCTAACTCAGGTATCTGGAAAGAATGTGGGGTTGGGGAGGGTATTGTCTGTGTGTCAGCATGTGTAACAGGGCACTAGGAAGGTCAGAAAACAACTTTCTCATTTTTCCTCTCCTTTCTCTGGAAACTGGACAGTTCACAGGTCATCAGGGCTACGCACAACGCCATTACCAACTGTGCACCCTCACGCCAGCCCTATTCCTCTCATTTTTACGAACCAGTTGACATTCTCTACAGCACAAGTGTGGGACACAGGTTTTACATTTTCTCTTCAGTTAATCCAGTAGAAGCCTAACGGTGGAAAATAAAAGAAGAAGGTGAGCCGTTATGAAAAGAAGAAGCCACATTAGTCAAGGTGAGATGTAAGAAGACAGCAGGCTCCTCAGTGCCTGAACAGAAGAAAAGCACTAGATAACATGCACAAGTGCATGTGCATGTGTGTGGGTGTGTGCATGTGCATGCATGTATGCTTGTGTGCATGTGTGCATACATGTCTGTGCATGTGTGTATTGTGTGCACTTGTGCATGAGTGTATACTTGTGTGCATGCAGGCATGCATGTGTGTATGTGTGTGTACATATTTCTGGGTGTGGGTATGCATGTGTATATTTCTGGGTGTGGGTATGTGTGCCTGTGTGCATGTGTGTGTGCATGTGCATCCATGTATCATGAGTGTATGCACATGCATGCATATGCATTGTGTGCAGGTGTGTGCATATGTGTGTGTTTATACATGAGTGTTGAGTGCATGTATTTATGTGTACACATGTGTGCACGTGTCTGCGTGTACATGTATGTACGTTTGTGGTTGTGTGTGTGTATGAGTGTGTGTGTATGTCTGTGTGCATACATGCATGTGTGTGTGTGTGTGTGTGTGTGTGTAAAAGTTTCAGTGGTAACAAGAAATAAGAATTACCATCAGGTTATGGAACTTTTGGAAAACATATGGGAAAAGAAGGGAGCACAGAAAAGACAAGACAGGTGGACAAAGTCCCCCAGACAGGTGTCTCATCAGGACACAGCACATGCCGCTCCGTGGGCTTCCTGCTTCATCTCGACTGACTCCATCTCCTCCTGAAAACTCTGTATCTTGTATTTGGGTCACTTTCCTGCCTACTGACCCTCTACTGCTAACTAGATCATCACCTGATGCCATGCCCTGGTACTAGGCTCTCTCCAGCCCAGCACTCAGCAGACCCTTTCCTGTGTGCCATGGGTAGGGAGTTCTAAAAGGCAGTGGTTCCAGAATCAAACAAGAGCCATTAAGGGTCTGCTGCCGCAAAAGTCCATGCGCTGGAAATAAAGTCCAAGGGCCCAACAGCACCACACAGGGAACACACAAAGTAAATTTGCAAGGCAGACTTTCTTCCACAAAAGGGGAGTTGCTTCATTCTATCACTGTCGCAAGGAGAGGACTGCTTATTCATCCTGGCCACCCAGACCCCCGAAATAATCACACAGAAACTATACTAATTAAAGCAATGTTTGGCCCATTAGCTCTACCTTCTTATTGGCTAACTCTCACATCTTGATTTAACCCATCTCTATTAATCTGTGTATCACCACGTGGCAGTGGCTTACTAGGTAAAATTCCCAGCTCCTGTCTCCAGCGGATCCATGGCATCTCTCTGACTCTGCTTTCTTCCTCCCACAATGCAGTTCTGTCTTCTCCGCCTACCTAAGTTCTGCCCTATCAGGCCAAGCCAGTTTCTTTATTCATTAACCAATACAAGAACTACACAGAGTGGACTCCCACATCATATCACTATGGACAATGAGCAGGAAAAGTGATGAGTTTTGTCATAACCCCAGGTGCTGTCTTTTCCCCATTGGCTAGAGTCTGAACAGTCTTTTGCCGTTGGCTAGCTGTCTAAAAATTGACACAAATAAAATTGAGGAACTAGGAGAAAGTGTCTGCTGCTCTAGTTTGGGATACATATATATGGATGTGGCTTATATAAACAGGAAGTTTTACAAAGTGAGGGAGTTTTACAAACTAGGATTTCAATTATTATATTCCTGTTGTCATGCCCTTAGGAGAAAAGATACAGATTCCTCATTGCTTGGCTTGCATGCAAGGTGGCTTCTGTGATACATAGATATTCAAGAGGCTACTTGGAGGCAAAGTAGCTGCTTACAAGGATTCAGAAGGCAAGCATCACTCCTTTAGCCTCTGACATTTTGCTGACCTCAGCTGTTTGTGATGTCCAGGTCAGGTTCCAAGGTCCTGGTCATACTGGCCTAGAGAACAGAGAGCTCTCTTTATCAGCCAGCCTGGAAAAAAAAACTAGAAAAACACAGCAGGAATTTCCTGGAGTTTGCTATTAGCATGATATCACCATGCTCACCCAATAGCTGAGGACTATTTCCTACAATCTTATAGAAAAATATGCGGTCATAGGCTAAGATGGCAACATAGGCCACCAACTATGGCTTAGTGATTCCATTCCTAAAAGAAGGAAAAGCAGGTGGCTACAAGCCAATAGGCATTGCATTCACAATAGCTAAGCCCAAGAGACAAACCAAGAGCCCGTGGACAGATAAATGGAGGGAAAAAAGGTGTCATATCCATGAAATGAAATATTATTAAGTCTAAAGGTAATGAGATTCTGATATCCACTACAGTGGGGGTGAACTCTGAAAATGTCCACCAGGTGACAGGAGCCAGACATAAAAATTGTCAATCCTACAGGTCTATTTCTCTTAGATATCCAGAACATGAAAATTCATAGAGATGTGAGGCAGAATGGGCTGAACTGCATGGTGCCTGTAGAGTTTAAGTTTGAGAGATAAAAAGATTTTGAAAGCTGACAGCACCACACGGATGCAATCAGTGCCAGGCTGTAACACACACCGCGAATGGGTGAAAACAGCAATTACTTTATTTTGAGAATAATGACCTGTAATTTGGAAGGAGATGGGATGGAAGAACACTTACTGGACATCAGAAGACTGCAGACTAGCAAACTTAGCATTCCATGCTTTACATTGGATACTCAAAAGAACTGTATGCTGAGGATCTGATCTCCAACCTGCGGCATTCCTGGGAGGCAGTAGAAAATACAGGAGATGAAAACCTATTGAAAGGAAGCCACGTCACTGGGAAAAAAGGAACCACAGAGTAAGGCCCTGTTCTCCTTTCTCTATTTGCTTCCAAACTGCTATGAACTGAGTACGGTTCACGCAACACACATTTCCCACCATGTGGTGCTATGCCACCACAGGCTCAGAAACAGCACGTCAATTGATTGTGGAACAAACCCTCTGTGACGGTGAACCAAAATAAGTCTCCTTTTCAAGTCAATAATCTCAGTCATTTTGTCGTAATGGAAAACCAACACGTTGTCCCCCAAAACGGTGGATGCTGTGACAGACATTTACATGGCTAAATGAAAGCCCTAAGCTATTCTTAACCAGCTTCCATCCAACACATCTTGATGACCATAGGCTCTGTGGTTGGCAGTGTAGAATCTTGGCTAAGGACCGTCAGAAATCATGTCCTCAGCCACAAGCAAGTCCCTATCCCTACCCCATCCCAGAAGTCTCCTGTCTGGTTCCATTCTAGCAGACAGACCAGTGTGACTTCTTGTATTTCCCACCAGTTCCAGCCTATCTATGGGTCTTAGGACAACATGCATATGTAACAGTTTCTTTGGCATTAACAGGCTTTGTAACCCCAGCTCTGCTCACAAGGTCAGATAGTGTGAGGAGGCTGCTTGGTCATTCCAGTCGTTCGGCAGCTCAGGCCCGAAATAATCACACAGAAACTATATTATTCAAAACACTGCTTAGCCCATTGGCTCTAGCTTCTTACTGGCTAACTCTTACATGTTAATTTAACCAATTTCTAGTATCTGTGTATCACCACGAGGCTGTGGCTTACTGGGTAAAGTTCCAGCGTCTGTGTCCTGTGGGGCTACATGGCGTCTCTCTCTCTCCGCCTTCCTTCTCTGAGCATTCAGTTTAGTTTTCCCTGTCTAGCTAAGTTCTGCACTGCTATAGGTCCAAAGCAGTCCTTTATTAACCAATGGTATTCATAGCACACAGAGGGAATCTCACATCAGTCAGGCCATATTGACCTTAGACAATATTTAATTCTGTAAATCTGAGATGTTTTTATACCCTTTTTCTGGATGTTTGGAACACCCTAGTTTTGATCCCATTGCAAGTTGTCTTCATAAGGAACAGTTCCACCCCTCTTCCCAAACCAGGGCACTGTGTGTGTGATAATGCTATTACTACCCATATGCGTGTCCCTTCAGAGTGTATTTTCTTCTAGGAAATCTGAGAAGTCAAGTGGGGGTGGGGAGCTATCCCGTCAGTTAATGTGTTTGTAACACAAACATGAAGTACTGAGTTCAGTCTCCAGAACTCACGTGCAAAAGCTGGGCATGGTGGTAAAGACATGTAATCCTAGTCTCAGAAGGAGGACACAGGTGGATCTCTAGAGATCCCTAACCAGCCAGCTTAGCCTCTTTGGAAAATTCCAGACTAATGAGAAATTCTGTTTCAAAAGAACAAAGCAAGTATCACCTCAGGAATGACAGTTAAAGTTGGCCTTGTATGTGTGTATCAGAGAGAGAGAGAGAGAGAGAGAGAGAGAGAGAGAGAGAGAGAGAG
>LOEQ01007724.1:42508-59297 GCA_001685075.1 Bramus lutescens | reverse complement strand
GATCTTCTGGTACAGGATCAGGGCCCCTTGCTGGCCAGGGACCTTGCAGACATGGGATAGGAAGAGAGAGGCAGTAGCCGGGGAGAGAAGCCCCTGCAGAATGACCAGAAAGTTAAGGGGGTTGAGGAATGTCTGTGCTCCCTTTCCCGGGCTTCTGCCAGCCGGTCAGGAACACACTCACCCCTCCAGTGGATCTTCTGATACAGGGTCAGGGCCCCTTCCTGGCCAGGGACCTCACAGACAAAAGCTACACTCAGTACAAGTTGGAATTTTCCTGCTATGAAAACAAAGAAAAAGTAAAATGAAAGAATACTGGGGTGGGGATAACTAACTAAAAGAGAAGGATTACTTGTTTGGGTTCTCCACTACAAAAATTTCCAATGTCCATAGTCCTGGGCGTCCATGATTCTGGACCCACAGAGAGGCAGAGGCAAAAGCATGTGTCGAAACATAGTCTCACTTTCTCTCACAGGAAGCAGAGTGGGAAGGAAATGGAACTGAGAATAACCTTCAAAGGCATGCCCCCAATGATCTGCTTCCTCTAGCTTGGTTCCTTATGTACCCTTTCCACTCTCCCCCAAAATAGCACCTCCATTTAGGGACCAAACATCTAACACATAAGCCTGTGGAGGACATTTCGTATTCAAGCCATAATATTGTGCTCCAGGCTCCTGAAGGCTCATGGCCACCTCATTAATCAAATTGCTTTTAGTCCATCTCTGAAAGTCCCAGAGGTCTAAAGACTCCAACATGGTTTAATAGCCCAAGTTCAAAGTCTCTTCTGACAGTGCGAATTCTTATGTGTGAGCCCTTGCAGAATCAAAAGAAGATATACACTTCTCCGATACAGTGATATAAAACAGGTATGCCGTTATGAAAGTGAAAAGTAGAAGCTTGGAGAGCAAGAGTCGACCAAAACAAGATTAAAATCCAGCAGGGTCCACATTCAATTTTCAGGCACCATGGCCAGCGTGGAGACGTGCTATGAAGTCAAAAGGATGGATGATGGTGGGAAAGGTCCTCCCAGGAGTGTTAGCGGCCTGAGATGCTGCCAGTCTCAGTTCAGGTGACCTCTCTCTTGGGTTGGCTCTGCTTACCACCTGTAGCTTTTCATTGTGAATATTCTGTGGTCTTTACAACTCCAGCTTTCTTGGATTTCCTCTGCAGCTTAAATTACTCTCTCACAGATTGAAAAACCACCCTCAGATGGCATTTTTCAAGGACCTTGATCCTGTCACATGCTGCCTAGCCACCCAGTCATTCATTACAACCTCAACTTTACTAGGGCTTTTCTGCCAAAAGTGCAAATTTTTTAGTGTATCTGCTCTGCTATTTGCTCCTAGTTGCTGCTATCAACCTGACAAAAAGCAGCTAGCAATAACCATGGCATAGCCTGAGTGATGGACTATGGAAATCACTGAATGATTTCCTCCCCAGATTACTTACTTAATCCATCCCCTTAAACACATCGCTCAAAGTCTTGGTACACAGAGAAATAGACACAAATTAATTCCAGTTCCCAATGGAGTTTTCATTCCCATCTGACATTTCATGTCCATAGTCTTAACAGCATTCCTATGAGCACTTTGGTTTTTGTAATTCCTACCAGAATCACCCAATTAAGCTCTACTTACAGAATTCTAGGGCTTCAATAGATCACATATCCAAACTCTCTGAAATTTCTTCTGCAAATAAGTTTCAAACCACATGGTCAGGTTTCATCACAGCCCTGACTTCTCCAGTACCAGTTTCCCAGATTTGACAGACTTTTTTTGTCTCATGATGAATTATCTGAGCACTAAAGAGATAATGATTCACCTTGACTCAGCTCCTGATGTTTCCTTGTAAAGCCAGAGCCCTTGGTTTTACAGTCATTGACCCCACAGTGAGGCAGAAAATCATGGTGGAAACTTGAGGCAGGGGCTGTTCCACCCTTACAGGTGGGCAGCATGGGGCAACTCATAAAGAAGTTGGCGAACAAGAACACACCCTTGAACCAGGCATAAGCTTCAAAAGTATATCCCCAGAAATCTACTTCCTCCAAATCTTCCACCTCCTAAATTTTGACTAACACCCCAAAGAGTATCAATACTGAGAGACCAAGCATTCAACACATGATCCTATTGAAGGTTCTTCATATCCATACCATAATAAGTACATACTCCATAGCATGTCTGTGCTGTGGACCATGAGGACCATATGCTATTTAGAGGGAACAAAGGTAAACCAGGTGGAGCTCCTGACCTTATACACTTTAGTCTAGCAGTCTTCACAGTTGGATTAAATATCTTAAGGAAAGCACTCAGAACTAAGAAGGCCAATAGTGAGTTGACCTAACCTAAGCTGCCGAGTCAGAAAAGGCTCTTGATGTGACAGATGAGACGCTAGCTAGGGCAAGGAGAGAAAGAGCTTTCCTGAAGTGCTCTTAACTAGCATAGCTTCTGAAGGCCAGGAAGCAAGTGAACCATGGGAACTGTTTCATTTGCTTCCTTATTGCTGTGATAAGATATCCTACAGGGAAACCTAAAGCAGAAGGGATTTATTTGGGCTTATAGTTCTAGAGAGACACAGTCCATCATGACAGGAAAGGCACAGTAGACAAGAGAGGCACAGTGGCAGGAGCAGAAGCCTACTGCGACATTGAGTTTTCACTCACGGAGTGAAGAGGAAGTGAGGTTCGATCTGGCTCCTAAAGGCTCCACTGTCTTCCCAAACAGTGCTAGCAGCTAGGGACCAAGTGTTCAGACATTCGAACCTGAGCCTATGGGGAACATTTCACACTTAAACCACAAGGACTTTGAAGCACTGGTCACAGCAAAGCCAGGAAGTAAAGAAAGCCATGTTAGCAAATGTGCCCCTTATTCTAAGAAAAATTGGAAACAATTGAGCAGTTTTAAGCAAATCTGTGATTACTGGCCTTCACAGAATGCAAGAAAGACAGGAAAAAGTTGTTTTTGTGGCCCAACAGAGAAATGAAAACTAAATTGGAGAGATGCTAAATAATTACTATTTCTACCAAAAACTGAAGAATGTTAGAGGATGCTCTGGCTGAAAACTTCCTGACGAAAGAATAAACAGCAGGAGCTCCCCCTTGCCACTCTTACCACTTCCCTTTGGACTTCAGATGAGTTCTGTGGCCTATCTGAAGGTCAGTGTCGTCTGAGAAGCCTGCAAGCTACGAGAAACCAGGGAGGAAAATCCTGTTTAGCTTATTCCAATCAAATTCACCATCATTTAGGTACTTTGGAGGCTGGCTGTTTCTGCAACATTGTCACTGATTATTGCTTAACTGAATCACAGATATTTCGTTGTTGACTTATTGACTGTTGAAATACAGGGCATTGAAACTAGAGCCTTGTGTATGCTAGGCAAGAGCTCTACCACAGAGTTATATCTTGGGCAATTTTTATCTTTTTTTTTTTTAACTTTGGGACATTGTCTCACTAGGTTGCCCAGGCAGGCGTTGAACTAAGTCTGTAGCAGTCCAGGCAGCTTTCACCTCACAACGCTCCTGACTCCACTTCTCAAACTGCTGGACCCACAGGCCTGTATCATCAGTTCTGTTGGAATTTTTATTAATAAATACTAATTATTCTTACCAATTCAAAATTCAAACACGCTTAATCAACACTCCTGTTAGTATCACGAATGTCCACTCTGTTTTCTGCCAACATCGTTTGTCCTACTACGGATTACAGGCACCTGTTTGTGCTTTCCCTGACCACCCAGGACAAAAATGAAGAGCAGAAAAGTAGAAAAAAATTATGACCCCAAAGCATTATGTCTTCTTTTTGTGGCACTTTCTCATCTTCTCATAATCTTTCACTGATTTTGTATTTTAATACACCAGTGTTTGTTGCCCTAATGTACACACAACCTCACGAACTTTCATCCGTTTCTTTGAGCTTCTTCCCCGTACATCTACTTTGAAGTCATTCCTCACCAAGCAGCCACCTCCACAGACATTTTCAGAGTAAATAGATATACACAGAATTTTTTCCTTTTGCCTTGACAGAAAATAGATCCCTAAATAGAAGTGAGGAGATATATTCACTAAGTAATATCAAAGCCAAGATACATAACTTATTCTGTAAAGATTGTCACTAAATTGAGAAGTAATTTTACCATAAACAGAAATGATGAATATCTTTTCCAAATGGAAAATTTCCTGATGGAGCAGCTATAAAAACTACATTACTATTGTTACATATTCATGTGACTAGAAATGGATCAATAAATAGACATGCAAGAGGCCATATATTCTCTACATATGGACACCATATGTCTCAGGTTTTCTGGGAAAGAAATATTATGTCCTGTGTACCCATATGTATAGTCATCCTGGCTAAACCATGTGTCCCAAATTCTAGCTGAGAAAATATGGCCACTATAGCTTATATAAACTGTTAAGGCAGAATTTAACCGATGTACCCAGGAGTGTGTATGTGTGTGGTTTCAACAGTTTGTTAGGAAAAAGCTTAGGACAAAACTTTGTGCAGGGTCTTGTAATTAGCACATAGAAGACACACACTATGCTTATAAACTTTCCAATAATTAGTCCACAGGAAAGAAGTAATTAGAAACATACCTACCATTTTACAGGTAATGAAAAGAATTCCGTATGAAGCATTTCCAAATGCATCTACATTAGGGGCAAGTCTTGTCCTGTCATTGTAGAATTGGCACTTAAAGAACAGCAGCCGCCAGGGCAGAATGAAGGAAGCTGATGAAAACCTTAAAGGCTGAATGCAATCACAGACACAGCCATGGTGGGGCCCCTTGGATAAGCATAGCACACAGACTATGGTGATCTGTTCAGTGGTCAGAAGCAACCCCAGCAAAATGGACAAGAGTCAGATTGGCATTTCCCAACCACACCTGTTATGATTTGAATCTGAAATCGCTTGGTCCCAGCTGAAGGCACTGTTGGAACACAGCCAAGCCCAGCTCTGTTCCCCTTCTCTGCTTCCAAATGTGAGAAACTGCCCACAGACACAGACTGAGCAAGCCCCAATAACATGCTTTCCCTGTCATGAGGGACTGTAGCCTCTGAAACCATAAGCCAAAATATTTCCTGGGTTAAGTAGCTTCTGCCTGATACTTTATCACAGGGATGACAAAATCAACTAATACCCAGGAGGAGACTTTTCCTGTTGACACCAGGATCATGCTGTCAGTGTGTTTGTGGTTTATTTGATGCTTTGTACATTTATCTCTCAATTAATCATTTGGTGAAGTATAGACAATGCACTTAGTTTAGTATCTGTGTAAGATATCAGGTGAGAATTCATTCCCTGTAATCTGTCTCAGACTTCAAGACCCAGCTTCACCAACTGCAGTAGAAGTTCATATCTAAATGTTGGTGTCCTTGACTAGAGAATGGAAACCATTGAGAATGGCTTCCCATGAAGTAAGGAACTTAAAGTGGCGTGCAGACAGCGTCATCTCAGAACTGCTGATAACCTGGGAAATGCACTTGTCTGAGTGGCCAGAAATCATCTAGTTGGCTGGCCGGTGTGATTGGGAAGGAATGTGGACATGTGGGTACCTAATCAGCCTCTGAGGGACTGGGGAAAGAGCCCAGTCATATATCTTATGTGACTGAACCCCAATCAGAACTCTGGACAGTGAGGCACTGGCAGCTTTTCTGACTGGCTATGCTTGGCACATTGTCACACAGCCCTGTGGAAAGAAGACTCTGTATCCGTGTCCACTAACAGATCCAATTGGGAACTCTAGGAGAGTTTGCCCTGGATGTCTCTAACCTGGCTGTGTGTTGGACCGCTGTCTTCTCTAGATAAAGCCATACCCTCCTGAGGGAGCCTCATGAAACCCACAAGTCACTTAATAGGCTTAGTAAGATAGTGAAACTCACTTAGCCCCCCCCCGCCCAAAGTTACATACAAAGTAAACAAATATTGAGAGAAGATTTCAATGGGGTGCCTAACCGTTGTACAGAGAATTGTAGAGATGGAACTTTCTAAGTCATCACCCATGCTGGAGTGGGACAGTTATTTGGTGGCCCTTTGTCTATGGGATTCCAACAAATGCAGAGAGTATCTATACATCTGTTCATACCACCTCAGGAATGGCTTTAAACCCTTTGGATGCGATGAACTTAAAAGCTCCATGTGGGTAACAACAGCAGATGAGGCCTCCTAGGAAATCATGGAAGCTGAAGGTGATCTTAGCAACCCACAGACCTGTGGCTAGTGTTGGACTGAGTGGCCTTTGGAGCCATGTAACTTTACACTACCATATTTCATTATTGTGAAGATAGAGTGAAACAACCCACAAAAAGTGCTCAGTTCACACAGCCTGTGCCCAGTGGACACTTACAGTGCTGCTGCTGCAGTCCTGATTTGTGAAGTGTGTGTGTGTGTGTGTGTGTGTGTGAGAGTGTGTGTGTGCATGTGTGAGTATGTGTGAGTGTGCATGTGTGTGTGTGTGTGAGAGAGAGAGAGAGACAGAGAGAGAGAGACAGAGAGAGNAGAGACAGAGAGAGAGAGACAGAGAGAGAGAGAGAGAGAGAGAGAGAGAGAGTTATAGAACATCATCTTGGCCAAGATAGCAGCCCAGAATGTTCTTCAACCTAAAGATACAGACCTCTGAGCCATAGAGGCCTCTTTTGGGCACCAAAGAGAATGGAGGATCAGTGTAAACTTGACTACTTCAAACATGAGTTTTAGATACTGAATTCCCAGAATCTCTTCCTCAAGGAAAGCATCCTGTTACAGTGTGAATCTGAAATATCTCCCCATAGGCTCACATGTATGAACACTAAGTTATCAGCTGGTGGTACTGTTTGGGGGAGACTGTTGGACTTACCAACACATTTTACCCAGAATCCCCTTTGTAGCATAGCTGAAACACAAGACAATAACTTTAAAATAACCTTTATGACTATGATAGAGACCCTTAAAGATGCAATGAACAAACGTCTTAAAGAAATCTATGTGGTGTGGCATGGCCTTCTGTATATCCGTTGCTTTTATTGGTTCCTAAATAAAGATGTCTGACAATGTCTTAACAGAGTACGGCCAAGCAGGAAATCCAAACAGAGATAGAGAGAGAGAGAGGGAGTAGAAGGAGTCAGAGAGACACCATATAGCTGCTGAAGGAGACAGATGCTAGAACCTTGCTGATAAATCACGAGCCTTGTGGTAAACTATAGAATAGTGGAAATGGGTTAATTTAAGATGTTAATAAGATAATAGTTAATAAGAAGCCTAAGCTAATGGGTCAAGCAGTCCTATAATTAATACAGTTTCTGTGTGATTATTTTGGGTCTGGGTGGCCAGGAATGAACAAGCAGTCTCTGCCTTCATCTATTAAAGCATAAATAATCAATGTAAGAAAATAAAATCCCTCCCCCCCAAAAAAAACAGTTCAGACATGAAAGTAGAAATAGAACAATAAAGAAAACCCAACTGAGGGAAAGCTGGAAATTAAAAATTTAGGAACTAGAACGGGAACCTCAGAAGCAAGGATTACTAACAAAATACAAGAGATGGAATGAAGAATTGATGATACAATAAAGGAATCGGATACCTGGATACTTCAGTCCAAGAAAATGTTAAGTCTAAGTAAAATCTTCACCCAAACCATCCAGGAAATCAGGGATACTATGAGAAGACCTAAAGGCCAAAAAGAATAATGTAAATAAAGAAATAAAGAAAGAAGAAACCCAGGTCAAAGACACAGAAAATATTTTCAACTAAATCACAGAATAAAAATTTCCTTTCTAAAGAAGGAGGTGCCTATTAAGATACAAAAAGCATATAGAACACCAAATAGACTGGACCAGGAAAGAAAGTCTACTCAGCACATAATAACCAAAACACCAGAATAGAGAACAAAGAAAGTATATTAAAATCTGCATGAAAAAAGACTAAGTAACATATAAAGGCAGACAGAGACTGAAGGGCCTAAACAGATGTTCTACAGACTCTTACAGAACACAGATGCTATCCAAGACTATTATATCCAGCAAGACTTTTAATCACAATATGGAGAAAATAAGACATTCCATGATAAAACCAAATTTAAGCAATATTTATCTACAAACTCTACAGTAGGTGCTAGAAGAAAAACTCCAACCTAAAGAAGTTAACCACACCCAAGAAAGCAGAAGGAAAAGTCATCTCAGACCACCAGATCAAAAGAGAGGAAGCAAATACGCACACACATGCAAACAACAACAAAATAACAAGGATCAATAAACACTGATCATTGATATCCCTCAACATCAATGATCTTAATTTCCCAAATAAAAGACATAGAATACCAGAATGGATTTGAAACCAGGATCCAGCCAAATACACCAAATATCAAAGATAGTCATCACCTCAGGGTAAAAAGAATGGAAAAAGATATTCCAAGGAAATAGACCTAAGAAGCAAGCAGGTGTAGCCATTTTAATATTTGATAAAATAGACTTCAAACAAGACTAATCATAAGAGATAGGGAAGGACACTACGTACCCATCAAAGGAAAAAATCCACCAAGACGACACTGTAATTCCTAACATCTACACACCAAACACAAGGGCACACGTGCATGTAAAAGAAACTTTACTACAGCTTAAATCATACATTAACTCTCCCACTCTGACAGTAGGGAAACCTCAATACCCTACTCTCACCAACAGATAGGTCATCCAGACAAAAGTTAAAGAGAGAAATGCTGGAGTTAACTGAAATTATAAACCAAATGGACCTAACATATTCACAGAACATTTCACCTAAACACAGGCTGATAGACCTTCTCAGAAGCTCGTGGAACTTTCTCCAAAACTGACCACATTCAAACAAAAAGTCTCAAATGATAGAAGAAAACTGAAATAAGAACCTGCATCTTATCTGACCATGATGTATTAGAGTTTAAAATCAACACAGAAAATATCAGAAAGGTTACAAACTCATAGAAACTGAACAACTCATTGCCAATGAAAAAAAGGGGGGACAAGACAGAAATAAAGAAATCAAAGACTTTCTGGAATTAAATGGAAATGAATACACAAATGCCCAAACTTATGGAACACAATAAAAACTGTTTCAAGCGGCAAATTCATACCACAATGTGCCTACATTAAAAAATTGGAGGAATCTCATACTAGCAATTTAACAGCACACCTGAAAACTCTAAGACAAAAAGAAAAATCACACCCAAAAGGTGTAGGTCACAAAAAAAATCAAACTCAAGGATGAAATCAAAAAAGTACAAAAAAATGCAAAGACCTGCGAAGAAAGAGTTGATTCTTTGAGAAAATCAATAAGATTGACACACCCTTATCCAAAGAAACCAAAAGGCAGAGAATGGAAAAGAAAATTAACAAAATTAAAGACAAGGGGAGAACAAAACAGCAGACATTGAGGAAATCCAGAGAATCATACAGACATACTTTTAAAAAGTCAATGCTTCACCAAATTAGAAAATCTAAAAGAAAAGTATTTTCTCAATAGATAGCACTTACCAAAGTTAAATCGAGATCAGAGAAGCAGCTGAAACATATCTATAACCCCTATCAAAATAGAAGTTACTAAAAATTTCCAAAGGAAAAAAAGGCCCAGGGCCAGAATATGGTTAAAGCACAGAATTCTATCAGACTTTCAAGGAAGAGTTAATGACAATACTCCTCAAATTATTCCACAAAATAGAAACAGAAGGAACATTGCCCAACTCATTTTATTAGGCCATAGTCACCTTGATACCCAATCTACATAAAGATTCAACAAAGAAAGAGAATTCAGACCAATTTCCCTTATGAACATAGATGCAAAAAAATACTTAATAAAATACCTGCAAAATCTAAGAATACATCAAAAAAGATCATCCACCATAATCAAGTAAAATTCGTTCGAGAGATGGAGGTATTATCAACATACATAAATCAATAAATACAATCTACCATATAAACTAACTGAAATACAAGAAAAATGGAGAAAATTCAACACTCCTTCACAATAAAAGTTCTAAAGAGATGTGTGATACAAGAAACACACCTAAACATAATAATGGCAGTTTACAGCAAACCCATAGCTAACATCAACTTAAGTGAAGAGAAAACTTGAAGTAATTCCATTAAAATCAGGAACAAGACAAGTTTGTCCACTTTCTCCATACCTATTCAATATAGTATTTGAAGTCTTAGAGATCACAATAAAATAATTAAAGGAATTCAATGAGATACAAATTGGAAAGGAAGAAGTCAAATTATTATTTGTAGATGATATGATAGGAAACATAGGTGACCCTAAAAATGCCACATGGAAACTTCTGCAACTAATAAACATTTTCAGCAGAGTAGCTAGGTACAAAATGAACTGATAAAATCAGTAGCCTTCCCATGTACAAATAACAAGCATACTGCAAAAGAGTCAGAAGCAGCAATTTTCACACTAGCCTCAAATAGTATAAACTATCTTGGGAGAAGTGTAACCAACCCACGGAAAGACTAACATGACAAAAATGGTGGGACATTGGAGAAAACAGTGAAGAAGGCACAGGAAGATAGAAGGCTGTCCCATTCTCGTGGATCAGCAGAAACTAATAGAGTGAAAGTGGCCATGCTACCAAAAGCAAACCACTGATTCAATGCAATCACCATCACAATCCTTCACAAAGCTTGAAAGGACAATTTTCAGCTTATGGAAATGCACACACAAAAAACAAACCAGGGATAGCTAAAACAATTCTGAATAATAAAAGAACTAGTGGATCCATCACCATAACCAATATAATTTTGTATTGTGCACTTATAATAATAAAAATAGTGTGATGTTCTCATAAAAACAGAGAAGTTCTTTGATGGAATCAAATTGAAGACCCAGACATAAATCCACACACCTATGAAAACCTGATGGTTTTATAACAAGCCAGAAATATATACTGGAAAAATACAGCATCTTCAACAAATAGTGTTTGTCAAACTGCACATAGAAGAATCTAATTAGATCCATTCTTATCACCCTATATAAATCTTAACTCCAAATGGATCAAAGACCTCAGCATAAAACCAATACACTGAACCTGATAGAAACAAAAGAAATGGAGAATAGCCTCTACTTCTTTGGCATGAAAAAGGCTTTCTGAACAGAACACCATTAGTGCAAGCACTAAGATCAACACCTAATAAATGGACCTCATGAAACTGAAAAGCTTCTGCACAGCAAAAGACACCATTATTCAGACAAAGTGGCAGCCTACCGAATGGGATAGGCTTTTAACAACTACGCATACAATAGAGGGCTTATATCCAAAATACATAAAGAGCTAGCTTTCATGGTACCAGAAGGCACTGCGCAAGCTTCCAAAAGAGGGAAGCAACCAATGGTCATACCTAGCTATGATGACTATGAGCTGTAAAAACCAGCATAGCACAATCACTCTAAGGTAACAATAGTAGCATGCATAACTTGGTTGTAACCAGCAGCTTTCTAATTGGATTTAAGACACATTCCACAGGGGGAAATCATTCCTGATACAAAAAAAAATCTAGAAAGCTAGCCAGGGATGGTAAAATCATGGATCATGGAAGAGAGTCTACAACCAACACTTTAATAAACCAGTATAATATTTGCTTATTCTAAACATTTATCTTTTTTTTTTCTTGTTTGTTTCAAGACACGGTTTCTCTATATAACATTCCTGGATGTCCCAGAACTTGTTTTGTGAACCAAGACGGTCTTGAACCCACAGAGATTCCCCCTGCCTCTGCCTCCAGAGTGCTGGGATTAAATATGTCCACCACCAAGCCAGGCCTAATACTTATCTTTATACACACAGATCTTGTAACCATCCAGTTTGAAGAGAACTATTTGTTTAACATGCTGTCTTTTTCCAGTACATATTTCTGGCTTGTTATCAAAGAAATCAGGTGTTCATATGTGTGTAGATTCATGTCGTTCACTCTTTCTCAAGGAAACTTATCTTTGCAATCAAATGCAGAGTTGCAGAGCCCAGTCTAAATGGATACATCTGCAATGCACCTAAGTGATGTGGGATTCCCCTCTGTATGCTGTAAATATGTTTTATTACCATTAGTTAATAAAGAAGCTGCTTTGGGCCTATGGTAGCACAGAATAAGGCAATGTGAGCCTTATGATAAAATATAAAATAATAGGAATGGGTTAATTTAATATATTAGCGTTACTTAATAAGAAACCTAAGCTATTGACCAAGCAGTGTTGTAATTAATATAGTTTCTATGTAATTATTTCAGGTCTGGGTAGCCAGAAATGGACAAACAGCCTCCATCTACAAATTGGTGCTCAAACTTTTTGGGCTGATGCCTGCCACCTACTTCGGGTCTGGGTGGTTGTATGCCCACTTGGGGTTGGGAGGAAAGTAGCTGAGACCATGCCCATAGCTCAGCACTCTCTGTCTGGACAGGCATTGGGAGTGGGTCTGTTAGAAGTGCACAGGCAGGAGAGCATGACAGATTACTGCAGCCATACACAGAGATATTTCTAGGTCATACAGTGGGATGCATGGCAGATTAAGCTTTTACTTGGATAAAAAGGGTCTATGTACTGCACACTCCTTCCCAGACTTGAAGTGGTGAGTGTGGGAGCTGGTGGTAAAGTTATCTCTGCCATATTAAAAGGCCAAGAGAGGTGGAGCCAGCATCCAGGGCTGCTGGAACCAAGCTCCTTATGATTTTAAAAAGAGTTTCTGGTCAATAATGATTGCAGGTATGCAATAAGGCAGATTCAGACAGAAATAAACCTCTTAACGCAACATAGTTAATTTAAGATGTAAGAGTTGCTTAATAAGAAGCCTAAAATATTGACCAGGCAGTGTTGTAATTAATACGGTTTCTGTGTAATTATTTTGAGTCTAGGTGGATGGGAATGAGCAAACAGCCTCTGCCTACACCTAAGGTCAGAGGTTACTGTTGAAAGGGAAGGTGAAGGTATTGTGGGAGTAAGAGGAACAGGAAGTTTTCGGTGAGATTGAGTCTCCTAGAAAGGCCAGAGGAGCTACACCCATGAAGTACAACCACAAGAGCTGTCTAGACATGACACGAATAAGTAAGAGACCAGTAGACACGTGCTAACATGGAAGGGGGAAAGTCCGTGGGGTCTCAACTCTAGAAAAAGAGCTACAGGCAACTAAGGAATGCTGAAAATGGGAGAAATAATCTTCGCCAGAAAAGAGCGCACCAATTGGTAATCCAACACAAATGGTCATCCCTGATAACATATATATACAGAGGTAACATTACAATGACTTGGTAGGTTGTGTTTATATGTTTGAATACATATTTTATTATATATTTGTATATACTGATATGTATAACAATAACTCAAGAAACCATGAATTTGAAAGAGAGTGGGGAAGGTTCCATAAGGGAAGAAAGGTTATATAAGAGAGGAAAGGGAAGGGTGTAATGGTACAATTAAATTATAGTCTCAGAAAACAGAAAGGTAATATAAAAGAATTACATAATGAGGCCTGAGGAGTGGGTTACAGAAAGCAAACAGGACCTTGACACTCAGCTCGGCACCCATCCCTTGATGGCCTCCTATAAATACTGAGATGTGTGCTGGAGTGTTCTAAGTGTAAGTTGTTACTCAAGAGTGTAAAGTCCTAAGAGGACACAAATCACTTATGTATGACGTAGGATATTACATGACTAGGAAGAGGTCTGCAGAAATGCCACATGCACTGTACCGACAAGGGTTTAAATTCGAGGAGATAAATGTCATCCATTTCTAATGCAGAGTTCAGGAGCCTTTAAATTAGCAAAGAAAGAGAAGCCTGAAGAACTGTGACTGGAGGGACTAGGATTGAACCCTAAAATTCCTTCTCGGAGACAACATCCTAGCATGATGTAGTAGGATACAGTAGTGTGAGAACTGTCTTTCAGGGAAGAGCCAGGTGTCAGGGCCTCAGCACAGTCTCAGGGCACGGTGCTGACCAGTTAGGAAAGGTACAGGTGGGAGCCGCTAAGACTGCAGCCTGGAAGATCTAGCTACATCCAGATAAAACTTGAGATAAAAGCAAATCAAGAGTATTAAACTCCATGGTGAGGATTGCAGCTGGAGGGTGGTGGAGCTTATAGCAAGGGGGCCAAGATCAGGATAAAGGAGGGACAGAGACATCATCCTTTCCATAGCTGGGATATGAAGAAATGGTAGCTCTTAAAGAAGAGCACGGTACTGTGGGACACCATTTGTCTTCAAACCACTGTCCTAGATCGAATACTCCACTAGCTTTGTGAGAGTCTACTTCAAACAAAGTCTGTTGGATAAAGCCGTTGATACGGTATGGAGTTTGGGCGTCTACACAAACTCCTGCTGTAATCATAGTTGAACTAGAAATTTCTACCAGTTGATGATTTCCACAGAACACACCACCGTGGCTATTCCTACAAGTTCCCAATGCAAGGGTGCTCTTCACAGTATTCCCCACAGTTAAGTGAAGTTGCAAACACAGGAGGCCCCGCAAACCAGAGAATACGATGTGCCCAGTTTGAGAACTTAGAAATGGGCCTAGCCAGGTCACCAGGGGAAAGGGTGAATGTGTGATCCATAGCTTTCTTGCCTCTTTTAAGATGTGTATCATTGAGGTGCTCAAGTCAGGGCAGGCATTAGAGTATGTCTAGTAGCCTAAGATGATGTAGGTTGGAAACTTCCCTGTACACTGCTCTGCTCTGCAAGCCATGAACAACGTTTGCCCAGGAGAAGTTCCAGTGTGTCACCCACAGTCCCTCTTCCCAAAGCAGAGCTGTGGGACATTCTCTGGAAGGAAGCATGGTATGTGCTAGTCTGAACTCACTTCAGATCCCTGTTCTGCCTCTAGGGATTTATTCAACCTCAGTACATCTACCTTAGGTTCCCAGGGGAATCACCAGTCCATGTCTTTAGACTTGTCTGGAAGGTAACCTAAAGCAATGTTAGGAGTCATTCTTCTTGGAGCTGTGCTGCTAAGTGACAACCCTGGGGCAGAAACTGATTTAGGCACCAGAGTTTTGGCAAGAAGGGAGTTAATGTGGAAGCTTTGCTCCCTTGAACCCTGGTGTCTAGGGTATTGGGCAGCTGGAGGCTTTAAGGCTGGCTTCTCCACCTTGCTTTCATTCCCCAAGAAAGATCTGTTCAAGCCATATAAGAGACAAGATAGAAAACAAGGACCAAGAGCTGTACACCCCCAAGCACCTCACATCCATACTATGCCTTCGATAAGGCACAGGCCTGCAGATTAAAATCACTGAAGTGTGGGAGCTGCAGGAGGTTCTAGACTAATACAGGATCCTAATTTCATGGGTCTTCTAAATACTGATACTTTAATCCATATGTCCAGGAGAAATGTGATAAATAACTATGATAGTTAATCTTCATTGCCTACTTAACTATATTTAATAATCTAGGAGACACACTTTGGGCCTTCTGGACCAGTATCTTCAAAGAGATTTCAACAAGGAAGGAAGGATCATCCTTAATTTAAACAGCACCATAACATAGGCTTTCATCCCAGACCAAATAAAAATAAAAAAAGGAAAACAGCTGGGTACCAATAACACCCTCTTTCCCTCCCTCCTCCCCTCCCTCCTTTTCTTTTTGTGTTTCTTGACCATGAACACAATGTGACAAACTGTCACACTTTCTCAAAAGTTGTGGACTGTGTCTCCTTAAACTGTAAGCCTAACCCTGCGACCTCACAGTGCCTTTGTCAGGTGCTTTGTCATAGCAAAGGAAAAGGAAACTAATACCGCTATTGTGACCAAAAACTAGGCAAGGTATTTGCCTTCACAAAGTTTACCTTCCAGTGGGGTAATGAGGAAGAAAGCAAAGAAATTAGATATACATGACTAGTAATCCTATGCAGTAATATCTATGAAGATAATAAAAATATAGGCACAGAACATGGGAATGGGCATATCCAGTTTATACAGGCTAGACTCCCTGACCTGACATGCTCAATGTACAAACTGAAGTGCTGTCCTTCCCTCTAAGCTCATAATGAAGGTGAGTGAAGTTTTAAAGGTGAGGGCTAGACTCCTTGACCTAACATGCTCAGTGTACAAACTGAAGTGCTCTCCTTCCCTCTAAGTTCATAATAAAGGTGAGTAAGGTTTTAAAGGTGAGATATTTGGGGCTTCAGGATCATACACTGAGCCTCAGTAGCTGTCAGACAGTATGTGTCAATGTGATCCTAGTTGGTATGTATCTGAAAAACAAGGACTTCTAGCAATTCATTGGCCTGATAATCATCCATGTGTCAAGAACTAGAAACATTATAATGGGCAATGTAGACTTGGCCTGTGGTGTATTCGTTTTCTACAGTAATAAGTTAGCATAGATGTTGTGGTTTAAATAACACATTATTACCCTACACTTCTGTAGGCTAGAAGTGTATCTCAATTCTCACTTAGGGTCTGTGAAACAAGGCTATAAATTTCTCTCATGACTCTAGAGGAGAAACCATGTCCTTAGCTTTTCTGCTTCCAGAACTAATGAATTCTATGGCTCGTGGCACTTTCTCCAGAGTTAATGAATTCTGTGGCCCATGGCACTTTCTCCAGAGTTAATGAATTCCATGGCCCATGGCACTTTCTCCAGAGTTAATGAATTCCATGGCTCATGGCACTTTGTCCAGAGTTAATGAATTCCGTGGCTCATGGCACTTTGTCCAGAGTTAATGAATTCTGTGGCCCGTGGCACTTTCTCCAGAGTTAATGAATTCTGTGGCTCGTGGCACTTTGTCCAGAGTTAATGAATTCCGTGGCCCATGGCACTTTGTCCAGAGTTAATGAATTCCGTGGCCCATGGCACTTTGTCCAGAG
>LOEQ01007724.1:16896-27285 GCA_001685075.1 Bramus lutescens | reverse complement strand
GATAGATAGATAGATAGATAGATAGATAGATAGATAGATAGATAGTTTTTAAAAGGAAAAGAAAAGCATTTGGACACCTGCTCCAAAGCCGAAGAAAATATGTCCACAAAGTGTTTGCACAGGAGTGTTCATGGAAGCCTCATTTTACCATAGCTCCAAACTGGACATAACCCAAGAATCCAGCTGTCTTTGCCATAGATAAGCAATTGCATTTTCAGACAACTGGTCTACTTGGTGATTACAGGTAACAGCAAGCAAGCAATTTGTCACCAACAAACCAAACAGCACCTCAGAGAGCTTTCTCGAGAGAAGTCATACGCCAAGGATTACAGTGGTATGGTTCCATTTACAAGAAATTTCAAAACTAGATATTACAGCAATGACAAAAGGAACTGCAGCTGCCTTGGGATGGGGCACAGCTGGCCTGAAATCAACAAGGGGGAACTAGATGGGGTTAAGGAAATACTGTTTACATTGACAAAGTACTGCCCAAACCTCTCAAACATATTCTTGCCATCCATCCATGCAGGTGACTGCATACAAATTATACCCTTAGGAAAAATTAAAATTGCAGCATTTTTGCACGTTGATGGTCATTGATTTGCCCACAACTTAATAGAAATTTAAACACACAAATACACAGAAAACATTAACAAGGCAACAAATAATTAATTTTATTGGTATTTATAAATTCCTTTTTCATTCTCCAAACTACATTCTTTTGTTCTGGCTGCTGGTCACAGAAGCAAAAAAAACTTATTAATATTAGAAAAGGCTGAGTCTGTATTAATATGGTACATTATTTATAGCGCACATACGATAAAGAATGCAACTATATAAATGTTCTTTTTAGAAAATCATGAAGCTTTTATTACTCAATTGTCAGCAGGATATATAATACGTGATATGCAGCCCTTGAATTTATGTAAAGTTGTGAGGAGACAAGCTGGATACCTGCACAGCAAGCAAGAGTATAATCAGGAAAATGTTCAAGGAGTTGGGGAGATTCTCAATTGGTACAAACACTTGCTCTACAAGCATGAGGACCTGAGTTCAAATCCCAATACCCATGTAAGAAGCTGCCATGGATGTGCATGTCTGTAATCACAGCAGTGTGGGGGAGGCTGGGATAGGAAGGAGCAGATCTCAGAAGCCAGAAACTCATTGTTTTGGCTGGACTGACTGACCAGCAGGCTTCTGGGAGATTCGAGGGAGATCCCAGATATCCTGCTCTGTTTTCACATAAACACAAAGAGGCACGTGAACGCCTACACTCCTGTGCATCCACCACCCACTTACAAACATGTGGGAAAAAAAATCAAGTATCCCACGGAGATAAGAAAAAAACATATGTGCTGACCACCCTTCTGCCTCTGGGTAGTAGACAAAGACGGTTCGCTTTCCTGTCTCGACAGCTGCTTTTTTCTCTCTTACGTTTTTAGTGTCTTATAATGCAGATCCTCCTGAGTGATCCGTGCCTCTTGATCACTACAGACAGAGAAAGGTGAAGCTGTCTCCACAGGCGGGAGGACTCCCCCCACCTCACGCTATGCAGTAACCTTCCGTTCCACTTATTAAACACCCATGGGTGAGATACAACTGTAATTTTTAAAAATACACTAGAATCAGTGTGATACATTAACCTGTGTGTGCTCAGAATATCCTATTATTGTTTCAATGTTGGCAACAGATACTATGATCTTATTCAGAATGCCCTTGTTTGGAGATCTATAGAACTTTCAGCACTAAGAAATGCCCAGACTCTACTATGGCTCTTAGCAGACGGAGCTGTGTCTCCAGGGCCAGCTCAGCCTTCCTTGCCAGACTGTCTGAGAAAGTGCCAGGCACTAGAACTGACTTTCAACCCACATTCAAGGATGAACAGGCTGCTGTCCCAGACCTTCCTTGGACCCTTTTTTAAAAGACTTCGGGCTGTAAACACTTGACTCTTACAGTCAAGAGTCTCTCCAGAGACCTCTGAGCTTAACCAGAATTCCCTTTCAAACTGTGCGGTAGCTGCACCAGTGAGACCAGCACCGAAGTGGACTGGGAAGTCAGAGAGACAGGCGGCTCCCTGGAGCTCACTGACCAGCCCAGACTGGCAAACTGGTGTCTCTCTATCTCGGTCTCTCTGTCTCTCTGCTTCTCTCTCTGCTTTCTCTGGTGTGGTGACCTAGTTTTCCTCCTACTTGTGTCTCCCATTTCAAGGTGTGACCCTGCCCCCACGCCAGTGGTGAACCCTCTCTCTCCTAACAAGTCTCCTTCTGAAGAGTACTCTTGTCCGCTTCTTTCCTGCCCCTCTCAGCTGCCTCTTGCCGTAAGGGTCCTTACTATGGCTTGGGATTTGAACCCTAAGAAACCTGGGTTTCACCAAGTGTCCTCTCAGTATAATGACCACAGGTCCCAGTATTGCCACAACCATGTCCTTCGTTAGTGTGATCCCTCCTCCAGAGTCTGAGAACCCTCAGCAAGATTTCCTTGTATGCTTCTCAGGAAGCATGAGGTTCTGGGCTCTGTTGAGCTCTGCTCATCTGAAGGCCAAAGGGCTAGCGAGTGGGAAGCTGTATCGTGGGCAGTCTTCTACATTTGGGAGGAGGGGGTAAGCTGCCCTGTCAAACAACCACGACTTTGCCTTCTACGTTGTTTGTTTGTATGTTTTTTAAAAAATATCTTCCAAAGGAACTTACAACGAACCAACCAAAATCCTCCAATACATTCCGAGCCACCCTTGATAGGCAAACAAGAGTAAACTCTGCTCAATATACAAACAAGTTCTCCATCCTTCCCATCTGCCATTTATTTCAACATCAATATGCAGAACTGGGACTTAAAGCTCAGCACAGTGGGGAGGGGGTGCTGCCTCTACACGCGATGAAGAGCCAATCCCTTAGAAATTTGTACAAGTTTCCTCAACCAAAGCCCCTTGCCTTCCTGCTTGGAATAACACATCTTTATGCCCACCCTACACATGCACACACACACACACACGCACACGCACACACACACACATGCACACACACACATGCGCACACACACACACATGCACACACGCACACACACGCACGTGCACGCATACACACTTTCATTACTTGTAAACAGTAAATCTCCCTTCGCCCTTAACTACTGCCTGTGATTACCTACTTATGCTCATTGGCAATGAAGCCCGTGTGCTCACTACAGCGTGAGGATCGCCCACTAGAAATGCTGCTTCCAGGGCCTTCTGTGCAGCCCCACCTGCGCAGCATTCACCAAAGCCCAAGCCTCAGGGAGCTCAAGACACAACTGAAATGTTCTTCCAGTTACCTAGCCTGCTCCAAGGAGAGGATCCCCACATCCCCAAAGTCCCTCAGCCCTTGAACTTCAACCATAGGCATGTTTTTCACAGAGTTGGCCTTGGAGTCTTACAGAGGCCCAGATGACCAAGAGTACCTAAGTATCTCAACCTGCCTCCAAGGTGGCCTGCATTGCTCAAGGTCAGCAGGAGCAGGTACGTGTTCTCAAACATGAGGTCAGCTAAGCGGCTGAGGTCCGTGGATTTATCTTCAGAAGATGAAATCATGACATTTGGACTGTAGACTCTTTTGAGCATGAAGCAAGTAGGGCAGGAACCTTGAAGCGTAAGGACCACGGCGGATAATCTTGATTGTTAATTTGTTCAATTCAGAAGTGCTAGGAGGCTAGTAAACTCATCTCTGAGTATGTCAAAGAGGGCATTTCTAGGATGTGGTCTGCAGAGTGAGTTCCAGGATAGCCAGGTGTACACAGAGAAAGCCTGTTTCAAAAAGCAAAACACAAAACAAACAAATTCACTGGCATTCTTATTTTGCTTGTTTTACTAATTGTTGAATGCTTGGGTTTCTTCATATTTGTGTGTATGAGGTTTGGTTTTATTTGTTTTTTGAGACAAGGTCTTTCCATGTAGCCCTGGCTGCCTTGTCATTTACTGCTTAGACCGTGAGAGCTTTGAGCTTGCGCAGTCTCCCTGCCTCTGCCTGTCCAGAGTGGGGATTGCAGGCATGAGCTGCCGTTCCCAACTCCTGTGCGCTATTGGTTCTAACAGATTTTATTTTGTAAAGGGTATCCATTTATCAATTAGCTTGCCACATTGCTCATTTTAACATGATGTTAACTTTGATAAATACCCTTTTGTTTTAACATTACGTTAGCTACGTTTTCTTCCTAGCCGTAAGTTCCTCCATTTGCTGTTGGTTACCCTACTAAAGAAGTTTCTATTAAATTTTCCTAAAAATCAGCGGATTTGTTTCATCAGTTCTGTTTATATTTTGTTATTCATTCTTGCTCTTGTACTTTAGCTTGGTTTAATTCTTTCGCTCTTTTTTTTTAGCAAATGCAGGGATTAGAAATAACATGCATTTCTAGCTATTGTGTCTAGCTACTGTGGTGACACTCCTCTTAGTGCTGACATGGGACATATTTATATATAAATCCTTGTTGACTGGGGCTTTGATCTCTTACACAATCCAATGTTGTTTGAAATTTTTGTCCCATAAAATTGAACATGCACCTTTGTCAGCATTATTCATTTCTAAATCTACACATCAGCCTTGCTGTAGCTGCAGGTTTTTGCTGGGACCACTGGGCAGCTCCAAAATAACCACAGAGAGACTTAATATTAAGTATAAGTACTCGGCTGATAGATTGGGCTTGTTTGCAACTTAAGTTAACCCATATTTTTTATTTACACTCTGTCACGTAGCAGTGCCTTTTCTCAGCACAGTTCCTTCGTCCTGATTCTCTGCACCTTGCAACTCCGTGACCATGCCTTTCTTCCCAGCATCCTCTCCGTTTGCTCTCCCGCTTAACTTCTTCCTATCTAGCTATTGGCCCGTCAGCTCTTTTACTAAACCAATCAGAAAGCACTTCCGCAAAGACACATCTTCACGGAGTATAAAAAAATTATTCCATAACACCTTGCCTTGTGTTAAGGTTTTAACAAGTCTTCTTTCTTTCAGGAATTTTATTCTTTGAGAATTTCATACATGTATACCATAAAGGATACACAGTCCGACTCACTCTCCAACTCTCTGCTCTATCTCCTCACCCCTTCCTTCTCCTAACTTAATATCTTCCTTCATTGAACTTGCTGCCTGCGTGTATGTGGGTACGGAGCCTTTCACAGGCGCACGGGGAAACTCTCAGTGCTCATATCTTTCAAGAAGAATGACTCTCCCTCCTCTAGTAGCTATCAATTGCTAATAGCACCTGAATAATCCACCTCCCTCCTCGGATATTTGAGAAGCTTAAATCCCTGCGGTCTCTGGCTTTGGCTCTGGGACTGCTGGCAGCATCGTGGTTCTGAGTATCGTGTCCTATCAAAGATGGAAACATCATTTGGCTTTGACCTTAGCCACACCACCGCCATCACTGTTACCAAACTTCATTCCTCTTTTCTATTGTCCCTCCTTCTTAACAATTCCTTATTCCTTTCTGTTTCATTTTAAATGATAATTTATCCCTTGAGGTCACTGCCCAGTAGTGAGCGCCATCAAACCTTTCCTGTTTCTAGGTTGTCCCAATGTCCCTTGATACTTTCCTGGTGCTAGTTCCATTCCTCCATGCCTTCGATAATGGTTATCAGCTGCTGCATGTCAGGAGCTGCTGTGGGCATTGCGGGTACAAACTCCTGTTTCATCATCCAGTGGTTGTGTCAGTGAGAAGACAGGAAAATATACACCGCAAATCAGCAAGAACTGGGCAAGCAAATGGTGGTTGGGAGACTCAGCTTTCACGAGGATATTGGGGATGGCTCTCAGAACAAAGGCAAAGCAAAGGAAGGTTCCCACAACAGCTGGTACGGTCTCTCCCGGACTCATACTTGGGAACCCTTCTTCTTCTTTTTCAGGTAATTTCCCTCCTCTCAGGCCTCCCTTGTTCCATCCCTATGACTTCTAAGAGTCTCATCTTGTCTGACCTTCAGCTCTCTGCAACAGCAGCACCTCTCTAAGATTCTCGAGCATGGTGCACTCAACAGTGCTACCTCTAGACATGGACAGATAGTGTTTCTTTATAAGTAAGTTACTGTTTATTTCTTAAACATCAGAATCATATCATATGTTTCACGCTCAAAGCAGTGTTACAAAGTTCGTCACTAATTTTCTATATCCCAGATCTTGACTGATAAGGATTATTTAAAAACTGATGTGTACTTTTATTTGTTTTTAAAGATGGGGTCTTGCTATAGGCTTAGGCTGGCCAGTACATGCACATGATATACACATGCATACAAACATGCAAACACACATGCATACACATGTGACTATTGACAGAGGTTTCTGTCCCATAGCTATTTAGTTCCAAAGAAACACACAAAGGACTACATTAATTATAAATGGTTTGGCCTATTAGCTCAGGCTTCTTATTAACTAATTCTTACATCTTAAATTAGCCCATTATTCTTGTCTGTGTCAGCCACGTGGCTTGGTACCTTTTATCAATCAGGCATTCTCATCTTGCTTCCTCTATGTCTGGGTAACAACTGTAGACTAATTCTTTCCTCTTCCCAGAATTCTCCTGTTCTGGTTGCCTGCCTATACTTCCTGCCTGGTTACTGGTCTATCAGCATTTTATTAAAACAATAAAACTGATAAATATTTCAGGGTACAAGATCATTGTCCCACAGCTCATGTATATGCATATAGCATCAAAAAAAGGTCTACTCCAAGAATGATTAGGGAAGGCTATCAAGTCTCACACAAATCTGATGGGACTCTTTCTGAACAAATCTGGGAATATAAGCACTGAAATATGTATGACAACTCACTGGATGATATGGGGCACTTGGTGCTATACTCATATAATAAAATAAATATGCAAACTTAAGTATGATGAGAAAGAAGTTATTTAAATAATCTAGCAAAACTCTTCTACAAAATTCCTGTGAATTCCAAAGTGAAGACAGCAGCTCTCCTAGGGAAGCCTGGCTCCACCCTCTCCAGCCATCCATTTGAGTTCCATCAGTAATCCCAGAAGCAAAGAAAAGATCACAGAACATTGTGGGTGTTCCTTTCACAGGCGGAGAGCCTTGACATACTCCTGAGGAACTCTAAAGATGCAAAGTGAAGAAACCTCCACAAGACACCTGGTGATGACCATGGAGAGTGTCGTGTTCATAAGACAAAAAGAAAGAAGTATTTCAGTATGAAGGAGAGTCAGACACACGAAGACCACAGGTGCAAGATAATTATTCTGGGCTTCAATATCCCATAAACAACATTCCTGGGCCTCTGGTGAAACTGGAGTGAGTCTGTCTGACCCAGTTTGAATATGAAATGTCCCCTTGGGCTTCTGTTTTTGATGATTTGGTTCCCAGTCAGGGGTGGTATTTGGGAAGATGGCAGAACACTTGAGAGGCAGTGCCTGGCTAGAAAAAGGAAGCTACCCTGGGATGGTATGCCTTGGCCTTGACACCCGGCCCCCATCCCGTCTCACTACAGATCCAAGTATTGGGGAATGAGCCCTCCGAAATCAGAGAAGACTGTGGGTCTTCTCTGCTCTGAGTTGTTTCTCTGGAGTGCCATACAACCGTACTGTGTCTACATCAAGTCCCTAACTTAATCACTGTTTTATGCAGAAAATGTATCCTTAAGTATCCAGTAGATATGGGCATTCTGATGTCAAGTTATGCTCAGATATGCCAGAAAAATAATGGGTCCTCTCACCATACCGTCAGCTCCTTCTAAAACTTGTGATTGTCTCAAGTGCGTCTCAACAATTAAAATACAAAGGAAAATGAGGACATGCTGCATTTCTTTTTGAAAATGCGATGGCTATTTCTGAAGCTTACGTTCGCCCTTCCTTTCCCTTGTTTTTTCACCCCTCTGCCCCTCACACTAACTCCTCTTGTGTCTACCACCCCCACTCCTTCTCAAACTCACGACCTCTGATCCTTTATTATTTTCTGGATTTCATTGTCTATCCTCTTTTCTGTCATCTTCCCAGAATTGTCTGTGTGTTCCTCTCGTGGCTTATTTTAAAGTTTCCAATCCTATTGAAAGTTAGAGTGAACTTTCTTGTCAGTCTCAGCCCCAGGGAACAGCACTTGTATTCTTCTTCAAGCCAAGGAGGAAAGAAAGGAAGGGGCGGTGATGCCTTCTGAATAGCCAGAATCCCTTGTGCTCAGTACACAGCCTGCATGGGCTAATGAGATGGCTCAGTAGGAAAGAGCACTTGCCACCAAGTCTGACAACTCAAGCTCAGTCTCCAGATCCTACATAGCGGAAGGGAGAACCGACTCCTGCAAGTTCTCCTCCGATTGCCTTGTACGCTCTGTGACTCGTGTGCATATGCTCACCACACACACACTCATGCGCACACACACACACACACTCACGCGCGCACACACACATGCAGATGCAAACACACGCATACACACACACAATATAGTAAAAACATTAAAAATATTAAAACTTTTCTGCAGATAATTTAGGCCATTGTTTCTAAAAAGGTTATTTTAAAAAGAAATTAGCAGGATCTTCATTTTTATTCCACACTGTCCACTAATGTTCTCCTTCCTCTGATAAACACACACTGGAGCCAATTTTCCTCCTGTCACCAGAGTTTATTAGAAACCCAGAGAGAGAGAGAGGCAAAAAGCCAGACAGCCCACTGATCATAGTACAGATACATATGGTAGCTTGGCCTTACTGTCGAATTTCACTCCATTAATACTAAAGCGAATGAGTTTATCTTATTTCTTGGCTTCTGAAAATCCTCTGTCATAAAATTCTATTTGCATGAGCTGCATAATTAATCTCAACTAATAAAAACTAAAGCATGAGTTTGGGAAATGGCTCCGTTGGTAAAGTGCCCACTTCACAGACATGGAGCCCACTCCAGCACCCACATAAAAGTCAGGCATAGTTGCATATAACATAGACACAGTTCGCTGCAGAGGCATTGTGAAAGTATTAGAAAGCCCGTCTAGATTAGTCATTCTTCACATAACCAGATTCCTGTTAATGACTTGATAGCTGGAAAATGTCCTACGTGTACTCACCTTGGGTTCTTTCCTCTTCCAGGCCAAGGCCAAGCTTTGTCAGTACTAAAAAGGCCAATTCTTACACACATACATGCACACACACACACACACGTGTGCACATGCACACACACACGCACATACACACGCACACACCTGCCAACATGCAGGTTTTAAGACCTATATTTAGCACACACACACACACACGTGTGCACATGCACACACACACGCACATACACACGCACACACCTGCCAACATGCAGGTTTTAAGACCTATATTTAGAAGAAGAGAAACTGAAACAAATTATTTTCACGGTGTTTAACACAAACAACATAGTGAGACATGTTCTCCTGAATATCAATGACAATAATAAACACTTCCAACTCTTGAAGAACAGACTCATTTAACTTCACATCAGGGAGACTCTTGAATCAACTATCCTGAATATTTAAATAGTCACTCCTGGACTGGCAAGATAGCTCAGGGAGCAAAGGCTCTTTCTGCCAAACTGGTTGACCTGTATCGAATTTCCAGAATTCACGGGGTAGAAAGAGAGAAATGGCCCTCCAAGTTGTCCTCTGACCTTCTACAGATGTGCAGTGGCATACATGTGTGCACATGTATGCATGCACACACATGCATACACATACACACACAAATAAATAAATCTTCCCTCTAAAAGTAAGAAGTGGCTCTAATTCCTTGGTTACCCGTTACCCATAATAGAACTTAACACACTAAGACTTATTCTAAACTAACTTTTAACACAAGGTGTGTTACCTGCCTCTCTATGTCAGAAACTGTACTACGACATGTAGAAGTAATGGCACAGAATGTAGAGCTGTGTTCTACAGACTGTCTAAATGTAGAAACCACAGCAGGGCCAGCGCTCACAGTAACCATGCTAAAAACCCTTCCTGTCCATCAGGACATAAAGGAAGAGAAACGAGTCCTTCTCAGTATGAGAAGTCTCACCGGGACTGACCATTTGGTATTGGATAACCAACTGGTAAAGAGAAGGGAAAATGTTGTACTTATCATCTCAAAAATTAAAGGAAAACAGTATTTTAGAAAAGAATAATACCCAGACACTATCTTGTAGGTAAACAAGGAGCCAGAAAAGGAGGGTGTGCACATGGACCCAGAAATGCACAGCTGGCAGTGCCTTGGGGACACAGGACAGTACTCAGTGGTGAAATCCCTGAGTCTGAAGAGGCATTCTGAGAGCAGAAAGGCCATATTTTCAAGCATCTCACTGTCACCACGCTAAGAGTTTATTACATACATGGGAAACCGGTTCGTTCTTAGGTTATAACTGATGTAGGAGGGTCATCTGTCTATGTGTTACTTTCATTGGTTAATAAAGAAACTGCCTTGGCCCCTTTTGATAGGC
>LOEQ01007723.1:8530-21812 GCA_001685075.1 Bramus lutescens | reverse complement strand
AGGAGATGGAAAATTTTAATAATAATAATAATAATAAAATGATAAAAAAGAAAATGTATTCAGAATATAGCCCTGAAATAAGCAGAGGTAATGACGACTGACGGTCTATTTCTTTCCTTGATATTTAGCTCATGGTCTCTCCCTGATAAGGAAACGTGTCTTTCTAAAAAGCACTCATGCTTCCCTTAGCATAAAAACTTGAAGATTGCTCATTTTCCTACGACACCATACAATGTTTTCTTTTCAGAATAGTTTCCCCTTTGAAATTAAGCCACAAAATATGATGCCTTCCTTGAAAAACAGTGTATTAGTGAAATAGAACAAATGCACTCATGTAATTTGATTAAAGCATATATAATAAAGAGTCACATTTTTACTTTGGGAAGATAGCTATCAAACAAAATCCTTAATATTAGTTCTATTCCATTTTCAGGTAGCTTTAGTTAACAAATAAAACACTGTGATTAAATGAAGAATGAATTAACAGAACCCACACCATGTTTCTGGGCAAAACAGTGAGATAAAAGAAGCTTGCCAATGGTGGCTGTTGTTCCTGGTGAGTGGACTGCTGGCCACATGGCTTGTGCACTCAGGGCATCCCTTCCATGTGATTTTTTTTTCTTTTTGGTCATTAAGGAGCTATCCCTTTTTGGTCATTTAGCCTTGGTTTTCCTCAGAAAATTCAGAAATGACAGATGGTGGCATTCCAGTAACCAACACGAACCTGAGGCAGCCTAAGTCATACAAGTTGAAAAGATATGACAGTGTTGTAGTTTAAACGTCTGTACCCCCAAATTTATGTGCTGAAGGTGGAACCATTAGGTAAGTCCTTATTGTGGGGGTCTATTAGCTATAAGTCAAGCATCCTTCATTGTGGGTGCTCTATTGCCCATGCTATAATTCAACAAGAAGGCCCCTGCCTGGGTCTACATACCAGACTACATACATACTAGACTTTCGTCCTCTAGAACTATGAGCAAAATAATATTGGTTCGTATAAATTACCCACTCTGCAGTATTCTAGTATGATGTCTACAAACAGAGGGAAGCTGTGTATGTGTGTGTATGGGTGCACGTGCGTGTATGAGAAGCCATTGTAAAATCTTATCATATACATTATGATGAATGCCTCTGAAATTCTCTACTTCAGGAAGGAATATAAATGTCAGTTTTCTCATACAGACCTTTGAAGCTAATCCTGAACAATGTAGTTGTTTTTAGGTGAGGGCAACCTGGAAGCTCAGAAACCAATAGGTACAGAAAGACTTTGCTTAATTTTTTTTTAATGAAAATTTAAACTTCTATCTATCTACATTTACCAATCAAAAATCAACACCCCCATTTAAAGACTACTCTTAATTGCAACCAGAGTGTGCAAGTTAAATTTTCTGCCTGTGGGTGGTACTTGCATATGCTGGCCAAGTAAACAAAACACATCACCACTGCAAAGATCTGTGTGTGTGTGTGTGTGTGTGTGTGTGTGTGTGTGTGTGACAGTTATTTATAACACCGAATGTGTGAGGAAGATTTTAGGGAATAAAATTAGAATCTCTGAGGACTGGCAGTTATTCAAGGTAGTAAGCAAACATATTTACACATCTGCCCTATATCTCATTTTCCTTTGCAACTGAGCAGCGTATTCAATATTCCTCAAGTAAAAGTTGGTGTATCTAGGTGGTATATTAATCTTTTCTGTGATAATTACAAGATCCTTGGAGACAGCTCTTTATAGTTCCACTATTTTGTACCCTGAATGTCCACAGAGCATCACACTGGCTCTGGGGCAGCCCTGGTGGGATCACTTCCCAAATGGAGTAACATGGGTAGGGACATGAGGGAAGAGAGAGGAGAGTGAGGAGGATACAGTGGGGCAAGAGGAAGGAGAGAGATGGAGACATAGCATCTCTGGAAAGACAAGCAGTGTGTGGGGTGGGGTGGGGTGGNTGGGGTGGGGGAAGGCCCTACTACCTTCCATCGGGCATTATTTCTCAATCAGGTTCCCACATATGGATCTCGGGGGTACAAGCCAATTTAAACCACAGCACACAGGGCACTGTGTAGAGTAGGGAAGTTAAATCCTGTTTTTACTTTTTAAATATAATATTGTATTCAGTTAGCAATTTCGGAAAAATGTATTTTACTACATGCATACATGACTAAACATTCATACTGAAAACTTTCACAAAAATATTTGTACATATTACAAAAGCAACAACTTTGGTTTATGTTTTACATATTCACTACAATACTACAGTTTTGTTCTACTAAAAACATAAACTTTTTCCCCCAAAAGCTATTGTTAACAATTATAACAAACTTATGTGAAGATTTGATTAGAATATCTCAAATGGGATTTGCAAGTGAGGCCGTTTTATTAAACAAATGTATGGAACTTTTGAAAGATTGATAGGAATGTGTAACTAACTTTGCCAGTTTCATTTTTCATGTCTTGGTAATAAATGTTATTTTGATAAAGATGACTTTTATTGTGTTTATTGTGTCGTGACTTTTATACAATAATGATTCTTCAAGTAATATGAGGAGTACTCAAGCTGTTAACTTATGCTTCTTTGTCAACATTTGCACATCTGTATGTGAACTAGGTAAATTGATGATGTGGGTTTCTCTATGTTCTATGCAAGCAACCCTCACAGGGAAGAAAATCGGTGTAAATGCATTATAAATATTCCTGGAATGACACTAATTCTATCCCATTTTCCCAATGATCCTTCACTTTACAATCACGTTACACAACAATGGTGAAGACACTGGCAAAGAAGTACCATAGTTTGCAGTGGATTTGAGTATGTCGCTGTTGGTGTTAATACTGCAATGCCAATAGGTGAGAGGGCATTCTAGTTCCAGTGGGTGTATTGTTTGTGTGTAGAGGATCCAAATGAGAATTAGGGCAGATATCAGTTTGAAATCAGCAGCATGGATGATGGATCAACTGCTTGTGCTTTAAGGAGATTGGCTTTACTTGACAGCAAAGCAACACGAGCATCTCAGAATCAAATTAGAACTCCATGTAGCAGCTTTTACAGCTGATACGACATTGCTCCTATAACTGTTCATAAGATAGAGACTATCCCTGTTAAAAGTTCTGCATTCACAATCCTTTGGAATTCAAAGCCAGAAAATAGCTTGCCATTCTTCAAGAACTGCTATGTATCTTTACAAAAGGAAAGGATAATCATCCAACTTGAAGGTCCTCAGGAAGTATACCAAAACGGAACACATTGGTGTCCTTGTGACATGTCCTTCATCAACTTTTCCTCCCACTAGGTTCAGAATAATTAATTAAAATTGATTACTACTTGTAAACACAGTAATATATCCTGGTTATGATAGACAGATATTCAAATGTCCAATTGAAACCCACTACTGTAGGGGCTGTAAAGTAAAAACACACCGGAAACTCTCTTGCAGTTTGGATGTGATTTTGTTGAAGTCTACAAACTGCTCACGATTAGAAAAGCTAAAAGTAATGCGGAGGCCACAGGTTTGCTCATGGCGCTTAGAAGCGATTGCGATGTCAGACTGTGCTACCTTTGTGATACTCTAAGAAAGGGAGTCAGTGGTATGCTATCCTGGTATGGGTACTGTGCAGTCCTGCACTTGACTTTTAGAGCAGTTGCTTTCTCGTCATGAGGACTTCATGTCAGGGAATGGCACTGAGATTTTGGCAAACACATGGGCAATTTAGGAGGCTATTTTTTTCTATAGCAGAAGAGGATACAGTGGCCTTGTTGACTTATATTATAGCTTTGGCTATATATCATTAAAGTTCGATCTCATTGCCAGTCCTTATAACTACAATGTAATCAATTTAACCTGCCTTTATAAGTTTTTTTCTTGACCTATGTAGTATGCCAGTACACATACATCTCTTAGAATTTTTTTTCTACTTTGCAAAAAAGAGTAAGGGCAATGAAGATTCCAAGACCTACAGGAAATGGCATGCCAGAGTGTTTAGGGAGTGAGGAACAATTGGTGGTTCAATCTTGCTGTAAGCTACATTTGACTGCAAAATGAGGGAGATAACTTGTGTCTGTGAGGAAATTTCCAGAGACACTGAGATCAGTCATGCTCTGCCAATCAATGGCTTCATTTTTTGATGGGTTGATAGTACAGTAGCATTGGGAAGTGGCAAAAAGCAGGGGGCAGGGCCTTTGGAGGAAGATGTTTGGAGGCATGCCCTTCAGGCTGTATCTTTCCTTGGCCTTTTCCACACATCTTTAACTACTCTCCCCATTGTCAGCCACCCACTGAGAAGTGACACACAGCTTCCACAGGCTCCTTCAGTCATAATGTTCTGCCCAAACACATGGGACCGGTAACTGTATTGATATCCATGAAAATGATGCTTTGTTTATTCCTTCTTTGTTTATTCCAGACATTCTGCCACAGCACACAGCAAAGCCAGCTGATTCAGGGGGCTACCTCTGTCACCTCTGCCTGTGAATGAAGGTGTGCATTGGGTGACATTAGGATATGTTTCAAGGATAAGAGTCGTGCATTAAGCATACTCTCTCAAGTATCCAGATTCTTAGCTTTGGTCATTCCAGAACAGCATCTAATATTTAAACACCATGCACAAATAGGCAGGAGCACTGGAAGAACCATCAGAGTATGGGGGACCTATCCCTGTTCCTATGGCCTCACTGATGATCAGGTTTGTGAATGTACTCCATCCACTCCTGCCGTGAAGCCAACTACCTTTCCACAAAATATTAAATCACTGGATAATTTGGAAACTTACTCTATTGTGTGTGTCCATGTCTGAATGGCAGGTGTGGGTACTGTGTGCTCTTTTCACACCAATACCCTTTTGAAATATTCAAATCTAGCAATAAAAGACACTTCTGTTTTGGTATTATATACTATCTGAAGGATCTTTGCTAAATTTTGCTTCACAAGAAAACACGGGTATTTCTGCCTATCCATAGACTCGTGTTCATGATTCTTCAGGCCTCCATAATACTCCATAAGGCTCACCTGCAAGCTGTAGGCTGTACTGATAGATTAAGGAAAAGCAAAAAAGAGGGAAAGAATGAACTGAAGTTTAAACTTCATAGGAATCCTCAAATATAACATATTTACCCTCGATGTTATTCACTGTCTGAAAAAGATAACTTTAGCACACTGTCCTTCATTTCCAAATTGTGGAAGAGCCTTTGTATGCACTGCTACGTACAGCAAGCAGATAGGCCACTCCAGTTTCAGAACCTCACACTGATAGGCTGAAAATACTACCATGCGTAGAGAAGAAGCATTTTTAGAAGGAGAGATTCAAGGGATGAAAAACAATGGGGAATCAAAGTGCACAGGCTCTTACTTAGCCTCAAAATCATAAGGTTCCTTGGGTTTATTTTCTTCAACCTAGATTCACGCACAGACTTGCCAATTTTGGGCATTCTATAACCAGCTCTGCTTCCTTCCGCCCTGGGACTACCAGAAATATTTTCAAAAACATAGTTGCAGTACTGAACCTTCAATTTCGACTTTATTTTCTATGTACATACAATTTACTTTAAAAAACTTTTAAATAGGTCATAAGTCATCAAAAGATCTGGCCTTCAACTGTGATAGTCTGTGAAAGCCACAGTTCTGACAATCCACACAGCAGAAGTTACCTTTTGTGGTTTTGCATCTTTGGGGACCAGAAGCAACGGATTCGGCTGTACATGTTCAAAGCAGGAGCACAGCTTACACTGTTGACCCTGTGAGGAAGGAATGTCCTAAAGAAGCAAAGCTATTCTAAAGGCTCGAACTTTATTTACCAAAGCATGTACTCGTAACACACAGGGAGAGTAATACCAAGCAAGTGAGTGTTTTTATTTGTTAAAGGCACTCTGCTGCTAAAGGGTGTGAAGTGGAAATGTGCCAAGCTTTGAAATGTAATACTGAGAATGAAAGAATCTGCAGCATAGCTAAGTTTTGCTCAAGTCTAGGTAGAAAACATGAAAAAAATCTCAGACTGGCAAGTTCCTGACTAGACAACCACTGTTTTCAAATAGCCTAATATGGCAGCTGTTTTTCATAGGCAAAGGAAAGTTAAGGGAGGCAATCTGTGGATATATGGCGCAGCCTGGCAAAACCTAGCTGTTAGTTTCTCTTTACCCTTTTTACATGTTTCCATATGGGACTTAACATTATCAACAAGGAGAAATAAACAGAAGCAAGAGGGAGGTCTAGGCTGGTATGCATCAGCTGCTTGTCAGCTATGGTTTTTCTAAAGAATTGCCCCACTGCTCTGTATTTCACTGATTACAGTACAACAGCTTTCATTAGTCACTGCAAATAGGACTTAGTGCCACCTTATTTACATGCTATTGCAAGTAATTAGCATTTCATATGAGAACACCAGAGGCACTTCTGAACTTGCAGCAAGACAATCTGACACTATCCAATACCATAGTCCACATTTTGTGGCTTTTAGTTGTGACAGTGTCACCAATGAGTTCTACCATGGCTTAAATTCCTGCCAGCACTGTAGCCAAGGATATCAAAATGCTGCAGTAATTAGACTTCGCAAGCCTGACTTCCCTAGTGGAAGAACTGTCTTAGAAAAGGAGGAGCTGGTATTCAAAGTTTCTAATAGCTCAACCCTCTACAATTACTGCTAGAATATGAATGTGACCATTTAAACAGCAGAAAGCAACTTAAAAAGCGTTACTACAAAAATAAAAAGATATGGAAAAAACAGTGTCACCTCCTTGGATGACTGGTGCCTTTTTTTCTGCTAAAAATTTACAATTAATTACAAAGTTTCAAACTTGAATATCAACTTGGCAAGAATTCTTGAAAGCACAGTGTCTATATTTAAGAAACTGTAAATTCTATTCTATCAGATAAATTAGAATTTCACATTACATAAACATTATTCTTGAATATATATATAAATTTGATATATAGATTTGCATATATCACGCAACAAAATTACAGAAAGCATTTGGTACAAAATTAGCTATATCCACTTTTAAGTAAGAGATATGTATGAAAAAATATATGTATGCATTTATAATTTTTTAATAAAATGAAAAGTTTATCACATTGCAAGAAGCAGCAAACTGGGTAATAAGCTTACTGCCAATAGCTCACATTTACAGCTCCTTAATATGTGAACTGATGCTTTCTCCTACATTTACCTGTTAGGAGATCATTGCATCAAATAATTCTGGATTGTGTGAATGTTCTCTTCCGAGATGGAATTAGTTACTGTGACTCCAGCAGTTTTGGAAAGGGTATCTATTACCAGCGCTAGGCAATGTCTGGGACCATACGTCTGCCCTTATCATTCTGACATTTCCCTCTCTAGGCTTCATTCTGTGAATAGCTCCTCATCCACTCCAGGCCTTTGTTTTCTTAAGATAACTAAGCCACTAGGTCCAAGCCCCAGGTCTCCCAGCTTTTCATATTCCATCCACATGCCGTTCTTTCTATATGGATCTATTCGGAACGTTGTGCTTCCCCCAGCCTAGCCACAAAGAGTCTCAGATGCCTGATCTAGACACACTTCATTGACAAGGGGGCTGATGTTAAGACTCTCCTGTCATGATATTTTAATTTCCAATTAATAGTTTAACTGTTCTCACTCAAAATTTAAAAGGAATAGGCAAATGGGTGTTAACGCTGAATAGAAGAAGAGAAATTAACCTTAGGAACAAGGCAGCACATACCAACATTAAAAATAAAAGTGTTTAAGACTGTGGCTGAGAGCTCCCAGTGAAAGGAAGAGAGACGAGAGGTTAGAAATCAATGATGGTAATAGAAAGCGCTCAGTTACAAAGCCCTTTCATATGCTATCTTTTCTGTAAAGAGATTAAAGAACTTCAAAGAAACAGAAGCAGTCTCTTCTACACTAAATGTTTTGTTCCTTTCCATATTTCTCAACGGGGCAGTGAATTTTCTGTCTGAAGAAGCCTCTTCAAAAACAAAGCAAATGTCTGTAGAATTTTTTGCAAGTTCATTGTGAGCTTCAGTAACAAAAAGTGGGTATTTACTCTGCTCTGGCCACAGTTGGTGCTCAGTCCAGCCACAGTTCCTTAGAGGATGCAGATGGTTGTTCAGGAAACTGAGATAATAATTAGGCCCCGTTTCCATAAAGTCACATAGAGAAAGAGTCAACAGTTATGGAAGATATTCAAGCAAGAAGACCATTAAAACTTGTCTGGGCTCATCTAGTGTCCCTCCTTCCCACATAATCTCTAAAATGAGCCCGAGCATTTGGACAGCCAAGCATTCGTCTCTGTTACCACTGAGCCTTCTTTCGCAGTTAAAAAATAAGGAGTGCTTGAGTTTCATCTCTCCTATTTAACTTTGGGCAACCTCACCCAGGAGCAATTCAGCTTTGGTCCATTTATTCACCTTTCTGAACCCGAAGTTCCTCACCTTTCTGTGAAAAATACCTAAGACCCTGTGGGAGTTTTGTGATGACGAAACAAGCTAGCACAGATAAGGGTAAACTAACGCCTTAGTATGGGAGAAGCCACACAAGTGCTGCCTAGCAAGTGTCTAGAGAAAAATATGGGATAGAGAGAAAAAAAGTTAAACACCATGGCTGTTACTAAAGAGGCGCAGTGTTGGCAGGAGAAGCAGCACTAATACCACACTTACTGACAGGCAATCCAGACACCTAAAGTGTGGTCTTGAGCACTCATCTCTATTAAAGAAAGTGAGTATCTGTGAAAAATAACTGATTCCAAGTCCTGCAGTAGAGAACAAACACTGTAGCCCAAATGGACATAGCATGTCCTGTCAAAATACAAAGACATTTATGCAATGCCTATTGGCAAATTTAAAAGTACACAGAAACTTAAAGAGGAATCTAGACATATCTGAAAGATTGGGCAACATGAAGAAAATGAAAGAGAAATAAGTATCACATGATTCTAAAGGCTCTCCTATTTTCTTGCTGTTGCTGCATGTATTAAAATATTGTAAGGTATTTCCAGAATGGTTAAGGATGTTGAACATCTTCTTAAGTGCTTTTCAGCCATTGGAGATGCTTCTGTTGAGGATTCTCTGTTTAGATCTGTACCCCATTTCTTAACTGGATTATTTAACTTTTCAATATCTAGATTCTTGAGGGTTTTTTTTTATATATATTGGAGATCAACCTTCTATTGGATGTGGGGTGGGTAAAGATCTTTTTCCATTCTGTAGGCTGCCTACTGACAGTATCTTTGCCTTACAGAAATTTATAATTTCATGAAGTTCCACTTATTATCAACCTTAGTGCCTGTGCTATTGGTGTTCTGGTCAGGAAGTTATCTCCTGTGCCAATGTGTTCAAGGCTACTTCCCACTTTTTCTTATCAGCTTGAGTATAACTGGATTTATGTTGAGGTCTTTGGTTCATTTGTGCAGGGTGATAGATATGGATCACTTTTGCATTCTTGATTCCATCTTACACCTGTCAGAATGGCTAAGATCAAAAACAGAAGTGACAGCTCATGCTGGAGAGGATGCAGAGCAAGGGGAACAGATCTCCACTGCTGGTGGAAGTGCAAACTTGTACAGCCACTTTGGAAATTAGTGTACGGTTTCTCAGAAAACTGGAAATCAATCTACAATAAGACCCAACTATACTTACTACTCTGGGGTATATACCCAAGGATACTCAAACATACCACGAGGACCTCTGCTCAACTATGTTCCTAGCAGCTTTATTCATATTAGCCAGAAGCTGGAAACAACCTAGATGTTCATCAACCAAGGAATGGATAAAGGAAATGTGGTACATTTGTACATTGGAGTATTACTCAACTGTTAAAAATAAGGACATCAGGAAATTTGAAGACAAATGGATGGGAATAGAAAAAAATCATCCCGAGTGAGGTGACACAGACCTAGAAGACAAACACGGCATGTACTCACTTAAAAGTGATATTAAAAGTGGATATTAGCCATAAAATAAAGGATAACTATGGTAAATTCTACAGACCCAAAGAGCCTAGGCAATAAGGAGGGCTCATGATGGGAAGCCCAGATCCCACTGGGAAAGGGAAATGTAAGGTATTTTGTAAGTGGACTCAGGAAAGGTGGGGATAGAACCATCAGCTATCAGTATGGATGGGGGTTAAAGAGAATAACGGAAGAAGGGGCATTCCCGGTTTAGGTAAAAATCTGATGCAAAGGAATCTCCCAAGAATCTATAAGGATGACCCCAGGTAAGACTACCAGCAACAGTAGGCATGAAGCCTGACCTGGCCATGCCCTGTGACCAGATTCATGCCTAGCCCGAATGTCATTCGAGACGCTTCATCTAACAACTGATGGAAACAGATGCAGACCCACAGTGAAACATTAGGCAGTGTGGGGAATCCTGCAGAAGAGGGCAAGAAAGGATTGTAGGAGCCAGAGGGGTCGCAGACACCATGAGAAAACCCACAGAATCAACAAATTTGGGCTCACAGGGGCGCACAGACACTGAACCAACAAGTAGGGATGATGTGGGTTTCCCCTTTGTATACTATGAATACGTTTTATTGCCAATGGTTAATAAAGAAGCTGCTTTCAGCCAATGGCTTAATATAATATAGCCAGGCTGGAAGATATATATATATCGGTTTAGACAGCACAAACTCTGGTTTTTTTCAGGAGGCAGAGCACCCGAATGGGGTTTGTGGGAAGCCTGTTGCAAGTTACTTGGTGGCAGCATGGGTCAGCTGCTTACCAGAGTTGAGGTGGTGAGGACAGCTCCCACCTGGCAGTCTCAGAGGCAACAAACATGTCTCTGCCATGTTGGACTGGGCAAAGCCAACAGGCAGGACTTCAGAGTTGGTCCTAGCCATGCTTCTGGTCAGAAAATAAGTAACAGTGGGAACAGAGGCTGTCTCTGACCCTTTTACTAGCTTTTGGAAACCCATTACACCTACTGGGCCTCCTTGCTCAACTTTAATACATGGGGAAGCACTAATTCTTACTGCAATTTGATATGCCATGTTTTGTTGATACTCATGAGAGACCTGCACTTTACTGAACAGAAATGGAGGGGAAATGGATTGGTGGGTGGGAACAGAAGTGGGTGGGGGCAAGGACTGGGAAGAGAGGAGGGAGGGGAAACTATGGCCAGGATTTTAAAATTTTAAAATACTGTAAGGCTGAATCCTCCCCAATGGTTGTCTTACTTTATTTTTTTCAAGTTTCTTTATCATTTTGCTCCTTTAGTTTTCCATTTGGATTTTAGTATTATGACTAGTGTTTGTCTTTCTAACAAAATATCTATAGGTAATTTATTATAAGTAACATAATATTGACTGATTGTCTATATTAATTGATACACAAACACTTTACAAATAAGAAAAAATGGAAATTAACTAAATATTAGGTGATACATCAGATTGGGGTGAGGAGTGAAAATACACCTAAATATGGGAAGCACACTTTCAGTTTCTGGGTTTCTGAACTAAATAAATTGGAAAAATTTGGTCAAACATCAGCATTCATCTTTTTCTCTTTCTTGACTGTGGATACAATGTGACTAGTTGCCTCCTGCTGCTATGACTTCCCCATTGTAATAGGCAGTAAGAAAAGAGGAACCAAAGCAAACTTTTTGCCTTAAAAAAAGAGGAATGACTAGAACATTGACTCTAAACTGAAATTGTGTACTCAAAATTGGAGCATGAATGAAATTCTGTTAATTTTTAATGTTTGTTTTGAGATAGATTCCCATGTAAGGCAGGTTGGCTTTAACTGGTTACATCACAGAGGCTGGTCTTGAACTCCAGATTATTCCACCTTTACCTCCACATAGTGGGATTAGTTGTGGCACCATATATATAACTTTATTTAACTTTTAAACCATAAACATTTGTTATTAACAAGAATCATAGTTAATTTGAATAAATGCTAGTAATTATGTCATGTAACATGGGAAAGTTATTATGTACAATGTGAGATATTGTAAAAACTGGTAAATATAGTAAAACATACTTAATTATATCAATTTCATAATGTAAAAATGACAAGGCACTTAATGGAGGTGGAACTTTCAGTATTTGTGGAAGAGGGTATATGTGTGGAAATATAAGGACAGAAAGTGGTTCTTCAAGGGTAGTACGTATATTTTAAGCGGTGAATGCTTCACAGAAGGACTGCAAGAATGTGATTAAGTCTTCTAGTTCCTGGGAGATGAAATCTCAGAATGACTTGACCAATTACAATATGCTCAGGATGAACAAGGTATTTGTTGTGAGATATGGCAGAAGAATGTGGTCAAGAAATGTATGTGGTAAGGAATTATTAGTATCCCAGCAGGGTCTTGGCTTTCAAAGTTTCACTAATGCAGTCAGGAAGTCTTAATTACAGCCAGTGGACTGACTGGAAAAAACATATACATGCAGGACTCATATGACACTGGAGGGAGCAAGAACCTATGCAAAATCCAGTTAGTTACTTGGAAGGTTCACACTAACAGCTTTGAGAATGTGTATTGTCTTTTTCTGGAATGTTTAAGAGTGCGGTAACCTGGAGAAACCAGGGGGATAGAATTGGAAGAATTACTGGAAGGCCAGGAAGAGTTTTAATATATAATGAACTAATAATTGACTACATTAGAGGAGAATGACATGATAGCATGCACTATGATGGGCCTTGGCAATTGTGTGTGTGTGTGTTAGGTAGTTGAGAATGTGTGGAAAATAATTTACCCTGAAGAGTAAGCATGAGGAAATAGAGTCCATTGGTTGTGGGTACTGCTTAAAAACATGTGTAGTAAATTTTACACACCAATATACATTCAACATACATATACAGATGGGTGTGTGTGTAACTGAATGCATGTACGATGTGCAGACTATGCCAGTTTCAAGCTGCCAGTTCCTTGCTCCACACTAGATATTGTCATGGGGGAGAAACTGGGTCTATGGCTGTTTCTTCAAAAGTTTTGTAGCTTCCTATAAATACAATTACTCCAAAACTGAAAGTTTCAAAAAAGTTAAATCTGTACTTACTACTATGAATCTAAATAAAATCCAGATGGGTCATAGAACTAAATATAGCAAAAGTAATAGGAAAAGCATGAATTTTAGAGAATAATTTTGTTGGTTTCATTGGTCAGAGTACTTTCAACAAGTAGGAGCAAATGTGGTGTTTCACAGAAAAATATCCACCATGGTATTTTATGGAAACTGAAAACACAACAGCCATCCTGTAGCTGTAGGGAGCAGCAAGCACTCTCTCTTGCTAGAACATATGCCCTCCAGTTCTTTTAGGACCTTGCAGGTCAAGCCCAGTTCCATTAACTGCCCAGCCTCCAGCAGCAGCTTGGATTTTAG
>LOEQ01007722.1:68778-96702 GCA_001685075.1 Bramus lutescens | reverse complement strand
GGAGCCCGCTGAGACGTTAGCCGGTGGGACGTTGGCGCAGAACTCTGTCAGATTCCGGCCTTCCCGCCTTCGCTACCGCGCACCCAGGTTACTTTGGCCTATCTCACTTCCACTGTATCCTTTTTCTGAAACGAAACTGAGTGTCAAGAGAACTAACTTCCTTCTAAAATCAGAAACTTACTTTCCTTGTCTGAAGAGAAACAAGAAAAAGAAGAAAATGTAGAGAGAGACATTTTGCAAAGCTGAGTTTGGATGAAGGGGATAATTGCCCTCGGTTTTTGTTTTTAGGTGGGTTAGGAAGGTGGTGGTGTGATTGCTTGAAAAGGGTTGTTTTTGTTTGTTTTTGTAAATCAGCTTCCTATAAGTAATCAGCATGCTATTAGCCCATCAAATCTAAAGTCTCGGAACTCGTTTGATACTGACCTTCAGAGGAATGAGCTGTTAGCTAATGTAATGAAACCAGCGTCTATAACCCAGTTTTCTGGGTTTCCTGGATTCCAGGTGTGAGTGCTGTTTTCCTACAGCCTCTCAGCTTTTACCTTTGGGCTCCGCAGTTGTGTGTTCATTTTCTGGCTAGAGTGACCTGTCTGATCCAGGGTTTCCATGTATGTAAAATGATTCAGTTTGACATTTGTAAAGCCCGGAATTGCTAATACTAAGGTACATTTACCGTTCTCATTACTACATGCAAGTAAATATACAAATAGACTGCTCTTTTCCTTTAACCTTATCTTGCATGGACTCCTAATTAAGTATACTTTTTTTCTACCTCTTGAACCAAACACTTTGAATTTTTGTTTTGTGTGATGGAGTCTCACTATGCAGGTCTGACTGGTTTGAAACTGTGTAGACCAGGCTCGCCCACCTCCAATTCATGGAGACCCACCTGCCTCAGCCTTAGGAGTGCTGAGATAGAAGACATCACCATGCCTTAGTAAAGTGTTTGATTCATAAATTTATTTTATTTTATTATTAACTTTGATATGTTGAAATTCAGGCACAGATTGAATATCCTTTATCTAAAATATTTAGAAATACAAGGCTAAACACAAAATTTCTGTATGTGTTGTGTACCTCTTGTATTTTCATGTATATATTTTTCAGTGTGCCTGTTTTTGACTGTCATCCATCACATGAGATCAGTCATAGATCCACTATGACATCATCATGTCATAGCTCAAAAGTTTTGCATTTTGGACCATTTGGACTTTGGATTTTTGGAGCAGAGATGCTTAACCTGTAGTGAGGTTTTGATTGAGACTTAGAATTAAATATATGTATTTCAGGAATGATAAGTACACTTAATATTTTTTGCCAAAGATAATACATCTCTAAATACTGAAAGAGTGACCAAGTAATTTTATGAAATGTGCTTTTCTTCAACTCTTGCTTTCAGACTTGTGATTTTGCTTCATTTCTAGGCACATGTCCCCACCGTGCTTTCCTGTGACATCTGTGGTGAGACAGTACCCTCAGAACTAGATATGAAGGCTCACCTAATTGTTCCCATGGAAAACGAAGTTACATGTCCGTTTTGCAAATTGTCAGGTGTAAATTATGATGAAATGTGTTTTCATATTGAAACTGCTCATATTGAGCAGAATACACCAGAAAGAAACTTTGGGCAACTAAATGCAATACAGTATGAAAATCCAGACAGCCAGAATACCACCCTACAGAGGACAATGGAAGTTCATTCAAGTATTCATTCAGCTTGTGCATCGAATTTTCCAAAAAATTCAGCCCAAAGCGTTCCTAAAGATGGGACTTTAAAACATGAAGCTTTTCATACAGAGAGGATAACTGAATCTAGACAGTGCCTGAGAAGCCCAGAAAAGCAGTCTGAATTGTCTACAGTACCAGGATCAATTTACGAGACAACTTACAGTCCTCCTGACTGTCCCTTTTGTGGAAAAATAGAGGGGTGTAGTCAAGATATGGAAACGCACGTGAAAACAAAACACGCCAGTCTTTTAGAAACTCCATTAGAAGGTAAAGTGTTTAATTTGTTTAAAATTGTTATAAAAACAATAGTCTTGGTTTAATCCGTGCTATCAAGCTAACTTGGTAACTGCTACAAATGTGCTTTTAAGATTCAATTTCTGACATCTTATTCAGTTGCTTTGAAAATATATTCTCAAAAGAATCCTCGACTTAAGCTGTTTTCCACCACTGTGTCTTACCTTTTAATTTTCGCAGGATTTACATTTCATTTGTGTTTGCTTTCCATATATTTTCCACAGTGGTTTTTTTACTCTGAGATAATAAAGGTATTCATTTATAGTCTTGTTTCCCATATTTTAAATTCATTTGAATTATGTATATGTTGTTCGTGCTAGTGTATATTTGAGAGTTTGGAAAATAAAAATCTATTGAATCATAATACTTTTCAAGTTATTACATATGTATGAGTCAGTTTCTGGTCTTCCAGGTCCTATTTTCTTAACTATTCCTTATTACTGTGCTAATTTAATAACTATCATTTTGTAACATGTCAATAATATCAGAGAGGACTGTTTTTGACCTTTCTTTTCATTATTTCCTTAGGCATTCTCATTTTTAAGATTTTTATTGTTGATGTGTATGTGTTTGTGTGTGCGTGCGTGTGCATGTGTGTGTGTGTGCAGGTGCCCATGGATTCCAAAAGAGGGAACTAGGGTTATAACTGGCTGTGAGTCCCCTAATGTGAACAGTAGCTTTTAAATCCAACTGTAAAGGATTTTCATTTTCACAATAAGGTTAGAAAGTAGTAGAAAGTCTTTGATGTGCCTTGTTTGTTTATTGAGACAGGGTCTCACTGTATAGCCGTGGCTAGCCTGGAAATCGATGTGTGGACCAGGCTGGCTTTAACTTACAGAAATCTGATTGTCTCTAGCTCCTTAGTGCCATGATTAAAAGTAAAAGTGTGCACCACTATGCCTGGTGACATGTTTAATGCTAACTAGGAAAACATTTTACTCATATGATGAAGTTGCCAGATTGCATATAGTTCTTGGCATGGGGTGAAAAGTTTAAACATTCTGCCAATAGAACAAGTGTTTCTGCATTTCTGCCCCAGACTGTCATCAACCACTCTACGACTGTCCCATGTGCGGGCTCGTCTGTACAAATTACCATATTCTCCAGGAACATGTGGATTTGCATTTAGAAGAAAGCAGCTTTCAAGAAGGTATGTTTGTGACTAAAAGTATTTTAATTTCTACTTCCTAGAGTACATGTTTCTTTTTGGTTATTGATTCAATGAAAAAAGTCATACTGTTTAAAAGTGAATCTGCTCTTTAAATAGTCCTCATGGAGCTGCATTGCTTTCCTGAAAGTTACTTCACAGAAAAGTTTTACAGGATGAACTGTGGAGACACCATTCAAACCAGATTTTGACATCTTGAGGTTTGCTTGACATGGAGAACGTACACCATTTAAGATAATGCTTTGTAAAGTGTTTGCCATTTTAAAGTTTTTATTGGCAAAGTAAGGCCATTCTTTCATTTGTTTGAAGTAATAAAGTTAGCATTTAGCTAGCAAAAGTTTTGAACTAAGAAGGTGCCAATTTATAAAGCTAGGTGAATTTATGTGAATCTTAAAACTATTTTGTGACAAATTTTCTCTGAGAAGACACAGCACACATGTCTGCTTACCCCAGATAGAGAGCCTATGACAGACCAAAGTTCACCAAAATTCAGTTTGATGAGTCATTGAGTTTAATTGGGGTTACTTACAAGAGCAGAAATGGCTCAAAACCAGCTGCATCAGCCACCCTGTCATGTGGGACGCTTACAAAATCTGGGAAACCTGGAGGACACTGCCTAGCCTGCAGGCAGCTCACCAGGTTGGAGGGTGCCCTTTCCTAGAGATTCAGCTGGTCTAAATCCCTCCTAGGCAGCCCAGCTAGTTTCTGCCTGTGTGGACACCATGGCATAATGTTGGATGTCATCCTCAGGAATGCCGTATCTCTCTTTTAAGATGGGGTCTCTTACTGTCGTGGAGTACATCAGTTATGGTAGATCTCAGGAATGCTCCTATTTCCACTTCCCTCGTGCTGGAATTACAAACATACCTACCAGGTTCACATGGTTCAGAGGACTGAACTCAGGTCCTTGTATTTGTAAGGCAAGCATGTCACTGGCAGAGCTATCTCCCTGTTCCTGTTGTCTGTCTCTTTAAACAATAACATTAAATACTTCTTAGGGAGCTTTGGAAGTGGAAGGATCTTGTATGAGTTTCCAGGATTTACAGAAAAGTAAAGTGGCCTCTAAGATAAGTAAATTGTATTCTACTCAATCTTACTATTTGAGGATATATAGATAACATAATAAAGTGGGGTTTTAGTGTTCAGTGATTTACTACCAATACCGATGATCTCTATGCATCACACTCCTGCTTTATCCCTCACCACAATAGAAAAATTACTAGAGCATTGATGGCAGATTATTCCTCTTCAGTGGTTCTCTGCTGCCTGCTCCAGTTGGTATGTTATTGCCTTTGTTTAGGGTTCCTGTTTCTGTAATAGAACACCACAACCAAAAGCATCTTGTGGATAAAAGGGTTTTATCTTACATTTCCAGGTAACAGTCACCACTGAGGGAAGTCAGGGCAGGAACCTGAAGGTAGGAGCTGATGCAGACCATGAAGGTGTGCTGCTGACTGGCTTCCTCCCTCCTGGCTGGGTCAACCTGGGTTCACCCAGGACCATCAGCCCAGAGATGGCACCACCCACAAGGGCTGGGCATTCCAACATCAATCACTAAGAAAATGAACTACAAACTTGCCTACAGGTCAATCTTTTTGTTTTTTTGAGACAGGGTCTCACTGTGTAGCTCTGTAATTCACTTTTGTAGATCAGCCTAGAACTCATAGAGCTCCACCTGCATCTGTCTCCCAAATGCTGGGTGGGATTAAAAGCATGCAGCACCATACCCAGTCTACAGGTCAATCTAGTTTTGTTTTGTTTTATTTTGTTTTGTTTTCTGTTTTTTTGTTTGTTTTGTTTTTCCAGACAGGGTTTCTCTGTGTAGCTTTGTGCCTGTCCTAAAACTAGACCAGGCTGGCCTTGAACTCACAGAGATCTACCTACTTCTGCCTCCCAAGCGCTGGGATTAAGGTGTGCACCACTGCTGCCTGGTTTATAAGTCAATCTTACGGATGTGTTTTCTCAGTTGACCAGTCCCTTTTGCCAAATGGCTCTAGCGTGTATCAAGTTAACATAAAACTAGCCACCCAGCTATCTTTTTTTTTTTTTGAGTAAGAATGTAAGGGAATGCAGTGAAAGGGTGAGCCTTTGAAAGCTGAATGTCTGCTAATTCTTCCTTTATGTGTAGGCTTTGTATTGGCGCATGTATTCTATAAACCAATGCAGATAATCTCAGGATATGTTCAAAATCAGTTGTGAATTATATCATCAAGAATATAAGGGACCCTCAAATAAGAAGATGTAGCAACAGCTGGGAGGTTTGGAAGAAAAAAATTTTTTCAGTTTTGGAATTAAATAATCAGGTTTGTGAATTGTAATGTCTCTGGATTGAGGAATACCTTGAAGACTGTTAAACTATTCAGTGTGTTTCTCTGTGGATGTTTCCAAGGGAAATGTGCATGTGGGCAAACTGAATAGAGAAGATTTATATTCAATGTGGGGAGGTAGCATCCAGTTTATTTGGATTCTAGATGGACCAGACAGTTGTAGATGGGGCAGACTCACTTTGGCTCTTCCTTCTGGATTGGGACTTTTTTTTTCCTGCTGTTGCTCTTTGCTTTTCTACTCTAGATAGAGTGTTTGACTATTGGACTCTGGAACTCTTGTTAGCATCCCTATCAGAAATCTGAAGCCTTTGACCTCAGACTGGGATTATATCCTTTCCAAACTGGTGCTGGCATTTCCAGATTCTTGGTCTGACTCTCACTACTAGTCTGTTTCTCTGATCAGGAACTTTTTACCTGTACCAAACCCCTCATGACTCATGATATTTAATGATGTTCTCTTTATCTCTGTTTCTCTGTCTCATTCTGACTGTATGTGTGTCTGTCTCTGTGAGCCTTTGTATGGTGTTTCTGTCTTGCCCTTAGTCCTATTTCACTGGAAAACCCTGAAAAATAAAGGACTCTAAGAAACAAGATACTATACAGAAGCCACTAATAAAAGAATCTTCAGTTTCTCTGGGAAAGAGGAAACAAGTCATTATGCTATAAAATTATCTTGCTTGGATAAAACTAACTGTAATGAAATAGTTGGAGCTAGTGAATGTATAGTTTGTATTTTTTATTACTTTCTTTTTTTATATTTCTTTCAAAAGTGAATCTCCATTAGTTGTATCCAGAGCCATCAATGAAAAGTGTCACTTAACCTTTCAATTTTTTTTCTCAGCTGATAATACTTCATAAAACTGTCAGGAAGATGACATCAGTTAGTCAATGAGAAGGCTTGTTGCAGCCTGAGCACTTAGTGAATGTTGCTTGTACTCTCTAATAGGCATGGACAGAGTCCAGTGTTCTGGTGATCGAGAATTAGCTCACCAGCTTCAACGAGAAGAAGACAGGAAGAGGAAATCTGAAGAATCAAGACAAGAAAGGGAAGAGTTCCAGAAGTTGCAGGTATAAAAATTAATAACAGTTTTATTGAGTAGAGTTCTTATTTCCCAAATATATTTTAGAGATGTTAACTTATGTCTGAAGATGTGACTCCACCATTAAAAGGTTAAAGCTCACAGCCAAAAAGATTTCTACCTAGCCTATCCATGTTATGTTAAAAAATATTTTCATCTGTGTACTTTATAGTTTGTTGGGGTGGGGGACACTTAAAAGTGGCAGTTCTCCAAAGCTGGAGAGATGTGTTAGGCATGCTTACTGCTCCAGCAGAGGGCTTGAGTTCATTTCCCAGCCCCAACTTCAGGCAGCTTATACCTGCTTATAGTTCCAGCTCCAGTTGATCTGTTCCTCTTCTACTTTCACAGTCACAACCCCTCCCCCAATAAATAAAGAAAAGGAAGAAAGGAAGAAAATGTAGCCGTTCTTCACTGTATATGTGGCACATGCCTTTAGTCCCAGCATTAGGGAGACAGAGGATGGTGAAAGAATCTCTGGAGTTTGAGGCCAATCTGGGAACCATCTCAAAGAACCCCAAAATAAAACAAAACAGTGTAGCCATCTGTTCAGATACTAGAATAATCATTTCAGATAAAATATGTGAAAAATTTTACAGAAAACAATTTTGTTTTCATTTTTCTCTCTCCTGTGTTTAAATGAAGAATCAAAATAAAGTGTTTTGTGCCACGTTAGGTAGCTATCAGGTAGAAAAGTGTGCATGTAAAACTATGCAAATGACGGGAAGATCATGACACTATACTGAGAATCTGTCTGTCTGCTTAAAATTAGTGTGTATCTCTCTGTTGACTGAGATTTCTGTCCTTCCCAGTTCCCACAGTCATTAAGTCCCAAAGAAATCATGCAGAGGCCTACATTAATCATAAATTGATTGACCCATTAGCTCAGGCTTCTTATTAACTCTTACAACTTACATTAGCCCATTATTCTTATCTGTGTTAGCCACATGGCTCAGTANNNNTGTTAGCCACATGGCTCAGTACCTTTTTCAGCAGTGTAGTCACATCTTGCTTCTTCTGTTGTCTGGACAGGACTGCAGAGGGAGCTTCCCTCTGCCCAGAATTTCCTGTTCTCATTGACCCACCTCTACTTCCTGTCTGGTTGTCCCGCCTATACTTCCTGCCTAATTACTGACCAGTTAGCATTTATTTAAAATATAATTGACAGAATACAATTGTCCCACACCATCTCTCCTTAGTCTTATGTTCCTTTAAGGATCACAAACTCTGGACTGGAGAGACAGCCCAGAAATTAAGAGCACTGACTACTAAACCCAGGTTTGGTTCCTAGTACCCACATGGCAGCTCACAATTTCAGACATTTTTATTTGATGAAAGTTCAGAGGTTGGTGTTTCATGATATCTGAGGGCACATTTTTCTCATGAATGTAGTCTCTGTTGGATTAAACATGCAGCATCTGAGGATGTTTAATGCATTAAGATTTTTAATACATGTTTCTCCTTTTTCGTTTCTAGTTTGTGGACTATAGTTATTTGTGTTGATAATGCATGTAGAGTTTTTAAATGCCATTTATATGTGTTAATAGAATAGTATAAATATAAAGGTTTATGAGTGAATATATCTGAAAATGTTCCCTAATTTACATCTGAAAGCCTTTTTTCTCAGACATCATACACATAACTATTTTTCCTTGTACTGTGTCTTGGAAGATCTAATTTAGGATTTTCACTACTTCATAATTACCAATTATTCATTTATTTGCAAAATGTTTTTCATATCAGAATTGAGACGAATAAGGAAAATTGTTTTTTTAAGTCTTTTTTTTTTTAACCTTGCATACTAGCTGTACAGCACTACAGTTGTAGTTGTCTATAGAAACAACTTAAGGGAAGGATGACTTATTTGAACTCCCAGTTTTAGACCATCATGGTAGAAAACACATGGGAAAGGCATTCACGTAACAGTGAGCCAGGAAGCTGATGGTATGATAGCAATGAGGCCAGAGAAGCATAACTTCCCATTCTTCCACAATATCCCCAAATAGCACCTTGGTCTGGGACACAAGTATTCAAAACATGGCCTGTTGTTTCCTGTTCAAAATGTAATACCATAAAAGGTCCAATGACTTTTCAATATCAGCAATAAGAAAGTCCCTAACATTTAAAGAGCTTTGTTACTGTATTAGTTACTTGCTGCTGTGATCAAATGCACAACAAGAAGTACCATAAAGGAGAGGCATTTATTTGACTGACAGTTGGAGGGGCTGCAGTCCATTATAAGCAGGGAAGACATGGCAGGGAGAATGGGAAGTAGCTGGTTACACTGCATCCACAGTCAAGGAAGCAGCAAAATGGTTACAGGTTTCAGTTCATTTCTTCCTTTTCATTCATTCAGTGTGGAACCCTAACCAATAGGATGGTGCCCTACATATTCAAAGTGGGTTTCCCATTCAGTTAACCAAATCTATAAGCTCTCTCATTTTCCCCCAGTTTTTTTTCATATTTTTTTAATTTTTTTATTTTTTTATATGTATGTGTGTATGTGTGTGTGTTCTTGTGCCCAGTGCCATAGAATATATGTGGAAATCAGAAAACACCTTTGGGGAATCAGCTCTCTTTCTCCACTATGGGTTTCAGAGATCTAATTCAGGTCATCAGCCTTGCATGGCAAACACTTTTTCTCTCTGAGCCATTTCACCAGTTCTCCATGCTGATTCTAAATCTCTTCAAGTTGACAGTCAAAATAAGCCATTGCAACTCTGCCATTTGTCATTGACATCCAAATATATCACTATTAAACCATAGTTTTCCACCCCTTGTCTTGTGACTATCCATCATGGACACAAGCATTCATTCCAACCTCAGAAGTCCTCATGGTCTTTAACAGTGTCAACACTGTTCAGGAGTGTAAGTACAGAGCCTCTTATGATACCCAGGCACTGTCTTAACTGTAAATTTCTATAACATTAAAAAATCATGTTAGCTTACAATGTACAGTGCATTCTCTTTGACTTCAAAAGATCTCATAGTCTCTAATACAGTATTATTGAAAAATATAAGTTCAGAGTCTTTTGTGAGGATTATACAATCTTTTAGCCGTAAGCCTCTATAATATTACAAAACAAGTTTCATGCTTCTACCATATGATGACACAGAGTGGATGTTCTCATTCTAAAAAGGAACAATGGATACACAGCAAAAGAAATATAAGATCAAAGCAAAACACAGCCCAGCAGACCGAGCATTGGATCTTGCAGCTCTGTGTTAGGCATCTGGGACTCTTGATGGAATCACAGAGCTTCAGAGGGCATGGGTAGTCCTGTCTCTCCAGCTCTGCTGCCTGTAACATTAATAGCCTTTCTTTTGGTCCTTCTCACTCTGTGCCTACAGCTTTTCTCAGTAGATGTCCAATGCTTTTGTCATCTCCAGCATCCTACCATCTCTAATACAACTTGTGGTCTGCCTTCACAGCTTTACTCACTGAGCTCTTGGGGCCTCCTTGGTGGGACTATGCTGTGGAAGGACCCTGCCACACATTTGTGGCTTCAGTGGTTCTCTAGAACCATGGTGCAAGACCCAGTGAGTCTTGCTCCTTTCATGCCTGCAAAATTGGTGCCACTTTGACAACATTCAAATTTGGTTACTTTCTTGGGATGGAGCTTTGCCCCTTGGACTATAGCTGCATTTGACCTTGTGTGCCAACCATGGAAATTTTTGATTATGGAACCCGTCAGTGGCATTCTCAGTTTAGGCCCTCTTTTCAAATGAATCACTCTTTTCATTGGAGTCTTTAGTGGATATAATTAAGGTACCTTTCGTGTTGTCTCAGGACGTATTTCTCTCATTTGTGCTTATCTATTTAACAATTATCTTAGTCATTGTTCTACTGGTAAGAGACACCATACCAAGGCAACTCTTATAAAAGAAAGCATCTAACCAAGGCCTCGTTTACAGGTTTTCAGGTTAGTCCATTATCATGGTGGGGAGTATGTCAGCAGGCAGGAAGACACGGTGCTAAGAGTGGGAGCTGGGAATTTGCCTTGATCAGCAGGTAGCAGGCAGAGAAAAAAGCCTGGGCCTGGCATGGACTTTTGAAACCTCCAAATGTACCCCAAATGAGACACTTCCTTCAACAAAGCCATGCCTGCTCCAAGAAGACTATAGCTCCTCATCCTTCCCAAACGGTTCCACTAACTGGGGACCAAGTCTTCAAACATAGAGCCCATAGGAACCATTCTCATTCAGACTACCACAACAGTTACTGCTGCTTTAAAAAATAAAAATTATCTGTGGGTGTGAGGGTGTAGACATGCCGTGGCAAGCCTGTAATGGGTGTGAGGGTGTACACATGCTATGGCAAGCCTGTGGTGGGTGTGAAGGTGTAGACATGCCATGGCAAGCCTGTGGTGGGTGTGAGGGTGTAGACATGCTGTAGTAAGCCTGTGGTGGGTATGAGGGTGTAGACATGCTGTGGCAAGCCTGTGGTGGGTGTGAGGGTGTACAAATGCTGTGGCAAGCCTGTGGTGGGTGTGAGGGTGTAGACATGCCATGGCAAGCCTGTGGTGGGTGTAAGGGTGTACACATGCCCTGGCGGCCTGTGGAAGTAGGAAAATTTCTGAAAGTTGGCTCTCTCCTTTCAACATGTGGGTCTCAGGATTTGAAGTCAGGTAACCAGGTTTCAGAAGCAAATAACTATCTCACAGTGCAGCTGCTTTCATACCTGCTTTATCTATAACCTTAACACTTTACTTAACCACTTCATATTTTCAGCTTTCTGGTCTACCTTGTACTCTACTGTAAACCTGCATAAGGGTTATAGCCTGTAATCGTGATGCAGTCTGAATGTTCTCTTATCTTGAGATTTCCTTACCAATCCATTACATCTTAGGACACAAGCAAGAATGAAGCCAGATTCTTGCCAGAATGAATCCTGAATGACTTCTAGCCTAGTTTGCCTCTGAAACCTCCTGAATCAGGCCTACACTCTTCTCATTTTCCTGACATTCTGTTCTCCCCACTCTATCAGAATGGCCTCTTAAGCCCTGCTTACAGTATTCTAGGGCCTTTTGAGCCTGGAGTTTCAAACTCTTCCACAGTCCTCCTCATAGAACTCTTGGGCCAGATTGACTACAGTAGAAGGCCGCTCCTTAGTAATTTTTTTAGACCTTAGTTGTTGCTTTGATCAAATAACTGACAAGAAGTACTTTCTGGAAGGAGGGTTTATGTACAGTGTGAGGAAGAATGCTGGTTACATTGCACTTACAGCCCAAAAGCAGGGACAGACTAGCTAATTTATCCTTTCTATTCAGCCTGTGATTAGCTATGGGATGTGCCATGTTTAGGGTGGGTTTCCTATCTCTATTAGCTCAATCTAGACAACCTCATAGACATACCTTAAAATGTTTCTGTGGTAAATTTAAGTCACCTCAACCCTAATAATCAAGATTAACCATGACAAAGATATAACTTTGTAAGTTGTTTAGATCTCAGGAAGTTTTTCCATAAGGCATTTTATACATTTGAGTGTCCCAGTACAATTTGCAAAAACATAGCTCACTTACTCTGTAGCATGATTGATTGATTTAAGGACAAAGTGGGACTTTGGATTAGTGTTTGGACAGAATTGCAAATTCCCATTAAAAACTATATCTTGGGAATTCTGCCTTTAACAGAAAGATAGTTCTTTCATTCCAATACTATAAGGAAAGCAACTAATTATTTCTTAGAGCTGCAGAAGCTTACAGAGAAATATCTAGTTATTAAATTATGGATGTATGGTTTAAGTTTTATGAAAATCTTAACATTTACTTGTATGAAAAATTCATAAACAAGACTATTTTAATATACTTTCCCCCCAAAAAAATAAGTTGATAGTTTCCATTTGCTTGAAGAACAGGGGTATAAAAATAAGTTATTTGTTTTATGTTCATTAGCGGCAGTATGGTTTAGATAATTCTGGAGGATACAGACAACAGCAGCTACGGCACATGGAGATAGAAGTAAACTGGGGAAGAATGCATCCCTCTGAATTTCACAGCAGAAAAGCTGACATGATGGAATCAATAGCTGTTGGTATTGATGATGGAAAAACAAAAACTTCCGGTGAGTGCTTGAAAATATAAGTTGCAGTTTACTGTTGCATGTGCCACTGGAGTAATAAATTTAATGTTGCATACGTCACTGGGGTAATACAGTCGTTTGAATTTGCTGGATTTTTTGTCAACAGTTAATGTAGTTTGAGGTGATATTGTATGTTCACATATTTTTTTCCAAATATTTACAACTGAACTCCTATTTTTATGGTAAATAATTCATTTAAAATAATTTAGTTTCTCTCGTATTAACTAACAGCAATGAGAAATGAGCCTTTAGGTTTTCTTAAACATTTTATTAGCATATGTTAAGGTTTATTTGGCTTTGGTTAAGGGTTACTTGTAAGAACATATATGAAAGGTCAGAAAAAAAGATGTGTTTCACCACTTCCCCACCCTAGTAACCATTATCTTCCTATAGATCTGAGGGAGGTGAGGGCCTCAGAAGCTCCCATCCTGTAATGGTTTAATGTCTATAAATCGTCAGAGATGGTGTGTCCTTGCGAACACCCTCTTCTCTGTGACAGAGTTTTGGTAACCTGAGTACTGTTCGGATAGTCATTGCTACTTAGGTTGAAAGCCTGAAACCCTTCCATGCCACTTCTTCCTTGATGTTTCCTGAGCCTTTGAGGGGTTGATGTAGATATCCCATTTAGGATTGAATATCAAATAGTCATTTATTCTAACTAAATTATTTGACGAGTTAATGACACCCACTACCAAACATTAATCTATGGATGTAAATATAAACATTTAGAAGACAGTTTGATAGGCATAGCATGTCAATTTGACAAACTATAATAGCTTTCCCACTAGGGCTAATAACTTACCTACCCAGGGGCTTTTTGACAGTGTTTACAGCACCAGATGAGACTTCCCTCCTGTACATACACTATTAATCCAGTCAGAAAATGCTTGGTTACCCCAAAGTAGTCACACCACTGAACCTTTAGATGAAATTATGTATTGTTTGAACACAACATAATATATGCCATCTGCAGAATTTTACATCTTTTAGAACTACCTTAATGGAAAAAAAACCCCATATAATTATGGAAGCATTTCTTTCAGGTTGTGGTGGATTTCAAGTTGAAATATTGTAAATTGAAATAGCGTTTTATGTATGCCTAAATTACTGGACACCATAACTTATCAAGATGTTACACTGTGTTCTTTCTCCAGCTGCCTTCCTAATATGGTGACTGATTGGGAACACTCTGTAGAAAATAACTTACTACATATCCTATCCATAGCTCAGGAACACTTCATTAGTCAAAACATAGTTTCTGCTGAGCATATGGCTTTTGCAGTAAAGCTTTAACAATAACAAAAAAGCCTTTTGAACCACAAGTCTAAATTCCATCCTTTAATAGTTTAAACCCAGTATCTACAGCACTATTTCAATATATTTTGAGTATTAAGAGGGTTTTTTCCATAGTGTAATGATTATCATGTTCAACTCACAAGAACAATTAATTGAAATATTTTATGTTCTTTGTATAGTCTTCCAAATTTGTTATATATTTTATCATTTACAGCATTTTTAATTAAATATGCAGCAGTTCAAATGCTCAATAGCCTCGTTTGTAATGGCCACCCTATTGCTCATTACACTTTTGATACTAAAAGCTTTGTATACATCATTTCTTCTGGGCCCAAATGAACATTCTTATGAACTTGATATTTTCAGTATATACAACTTTTCTAGGACTTGCATATTCCACTAGCTGTAGGGCTAGCTAGCTGCTATTAACAATCAGGTCTGTCTTATTCAGGATGATATGTCTCTTTTTCTGGCAATGTATATTTTTGTATGTTTGCTAGGGTACTACCACAGTTTATATTAAAGATTTGAGGTCCCATGACTTGGTCTTTTTTTTTTAGACATGATCTCACAGGTCTAGAGAGATGCCTTAGTATTCAGTAGTTTAGAGAACATGCAGCTCTTTGAGAGAACCCAGGTTCAATTCCCAGTACCCACATGGTACCTTACAATCCAGGAGATCTAGGAGAGATTTTTTTTTTTTTTAAAGACATGATCTTATTATATATCCCAGGTTATCCTGCAGCTTTCTTTGTAGACCAAGCTGGTATTGAACTCACAGGGATCCACATGTCTCTACCTCTCAAGTTTTATGATTAAAGCCATGTACCCCTGCACCAGATCTATATATGCATCTGTAGGTAGAAGTTTTAAATTTGAACATAATTGAATTTATTTGGTGGATTTTTTTTTTTTNGAAGGAAGTTAGAGGCTCAGTAGCATAGGCTGACCTGGAAATCATTTGTTAGCATGGCTATCCTCAGACTCTTAACAGACCTTTGCCTCATCCTTCCAAATGCTAGGATTGCAGGAGTGAGCCACCATACACAGCAGATCTATTAGTTTTTGTCCTCATTGTATGTGTTCTGTTTTCTTAAGATGAAAGTATTTCTTTAAAGATCACAAATGTGCATTCCTTTATGATTCTTTAAACATGCTATTTTATATTTTTATTTTAAAAATGTTATAGGTATGGAAGTTTCACCTGCATGTATATCTGTGCTCTGGTTAGATGCCTGGTGTTCATATAGATCAATATCGTCCATCAGATACTCTAGAAGTGGAGTTACAGATGGTTTTAGCCACTACGTGGGTGCTGGGAATTGAACCTGGGTCCTCTGGAAGAGTAGCCGTGAGGCAGCTCTACAGTCCCTATATTTTTATTTTTAATGTATCTAGTATTTGTGTATTAAGGAGTGGGGGTAGGGACTGAAGGAAAGCTGGGGATCTGGAGTTTTTCCCACATTTTTAACAATGTTACATTTGTAACACCTATATATAACAGAACTAGTTTCTCTAACACCATTTATGGACTATTTTTTTTCCCCTGTGGAAAGATATCGGATCCCCTGAAGTTTGTGGTACAGGTGGTTTTGAGCTGCCCAGTGTGGACACTAGGAATTGAACATGTGTCTACAAGAGTAGCAAGTGTCCTTTTCTGCTGAAGCATCTCTTTAGTCCACAACAGAAATTATTATTTTTTATTTTTGTTATGAGAGTGTTTATTAGAGAAGTCATTATTTAGTACCCTTTTATATATTTACTTTATTTTTAACAATAAAGTGTAATTTAATAAAAGATAGCTTTTTTGGAAAATAAGGTAATTTAGGACTAAAAAATGCATGTTATAAGGAAAAAAATTCTTTAATATGGTTGTATGATATCATTCCTAAGACAGAGTTTGCCAGGAAATGAGGTATTTCTGTCTTACATCTAGCAAGCATGCCAGAGTATATTTTATTCTTATAAGTTTTCCCTTTTTCATTCTTAAAGTACTGTCCTAAACCTTGATTCAATCTGAGTCCTTTATCTTTCTGTTGCTAGAGTGTCTGTTCCATACCACTTCATCATTTTTTCTCTCCATGTATAAACTTACTATTCAGTCACAAGTTATTTTTGTTATTCTTTTTCTTGAATGTGAGTCTTGTTTAGGCATTATTGTTTTAAATTTATATCAAGTTTTTATTCTTCATGATAGTGGGCACAGTGGCAGCTATTGGTAAAATGATTATTTTGAATTAGTATGTTTTTAAAAATTTGTCTCCCTAAAAACATTCCCATGTATTTCATTCAAATAAAATACATATAATAACTTTTCATTTTTCATACCACATGCTGTGAGAAAACATGAACTACATAAAAGGCACCACTGCCCATTATCCAAGTTTTTAAAGAAGACAGAATTTTTTACAATGAACTATAATGTTCTGTGACACAGTGTGACTAGATAATAAGTAGAGGTCATGAAAAAACAAATGTTCTGATTATTTTTGTAGAGTCAGAAAAAAGTTACTTGAAAGTGATGTTTGGTTCTTTCAGGATTTTTAGAATTCTAAGTAGAAGAATTTTCTAAAAGGAAGAATCACATGTAAACTTGTCCAAATACCTTGCTTAACCAAATTCTAGACATTAGTCTAGGGTCATATTTCTAGAAATATTGTCATATTTATCTTTCTTTGCTTAGTACTTCCTATCCTGTTATGTATACAATGTACAATACTAAAGTTAAATTATTTGTTCTATAAGGGTGGTTGCTCTTGTGTCCCAGGCTTTGCAGTTGAAGAGCTTAAGGATGCAGACAACTTCAGGTCAATGCAGGGAGTACTATTTTAGTGTTAGAAAATGTGGGTTTATTTTCGTGTTAGAAAACTTGGGTTGTGGGGCAGTGAGAGCATGAGCTAAGGTCGTAGTGAGAGAAGATAAATTAAAAGTGGAAGTTGTTGGGTGTTTTCTGTGCAGCTTGAAGCTGATGTTAGACATAAACAGCCATGCAATGGAGATAATGAATCTTCTTAAGTTTTCCAAATCTCTTCTATTCTAGGAATTATTGAAGCCCTCCATAGATATTATCAGAACACTGCCACAGATGTGAGGTGTGTGTGGCTCTCTACAGTGGTGGACCACTTTCATTCATCCTTTGGGGACAAAGGTTGGGGTTGTGGTTATAGAAATTTCCAGATGCTACTTTCATCATTACTACAAAACGATGTGTATGATGACTGCTTGAAAGGTATGTAAAGTACTGTTATCCTCTGAGTTTGTACACACAGAGGCTCTTACCAAGAAGTGTCTTAGAAACTGGGTTTTAGTAGAATACATGTTACTACGGGGTATTATTGTTCAGCATATTAGTACCTGACTTTGTGACTTGTTTTGCTTACATGATTCCAGGTATGTCCATTCCTTGTATTCCAAAAATTCAGTCCATGATTGAAGATGCATGGAAGGAAGGTTTTGATCCTCAGGGAGCCTGCCAACTTAATAACAAATTACAGGGAACAAAGGCCTGGATTGGAGCATGTGAGATTTATATACTTCTGACCTCACTGAGACTAAAGTATGTACCTGCAAACTCCAGTTAACATTATTGCATTCATTTTCAAATTACCGGCATTAAATTTACTCAGACTAAAATTCACTGTCTTAGCTATTTTTTTCCATGCTGTAATAAAATGTGCTAGCCAAAGTAACTTAAGTGAGGAAGGTTTATTTTAGCTTCCGTTTCAAAGGATACAGCCCACTGTGGTGGGGAAACAGAAGGTGCAGAAAGTAGACTGGCTGTCATATTGCATCAGCAGTCAAGAAGCAGAGCATCAGTAGGAAATGGGAACCTGCTATAAAGTTCAGGACCTGCCTCCAGTGATCTGCTTCCTCCAACAAGCCTCCACCCCCTAGAGTTTCCACAACCTTCTCAAATAGCTTTTCCTGCTGAGGATCAAGTCTAATGTGAGCCTACAAGGGACAGTGCACATTCAAAGTATGGCAGAAACCATTAACAGTTTTTTATCTTTTTGAGATTTTTATTGCTATGAGAGACAAAGATGCATTGTTTGTGCCGGAATTTAAAATAATCAAGCTATTAAATGCTTTTGGTTATGCTTTATAGAACATTTTTTTGTGTGGTGTAGAAGTGAACCTAGTTCAACAATTGATTTATTCAAGATGACTTAAAGGAAGTGTGCCACCATAGTCTGGGCCAGACAGGAGACACTGGGTAGAGAGGGGGAGAACTTACATGTTCTTATGCTGTTCACCAGTATTGTCTGTAACAGGAACTAAAAAAAAAAAAAATCAAATATATTCTGAATATTTTTATATTTACTTATTAATTTTGGAGTAAAGTATTTAGAATGGTTTTGATGTAAAAAATGACTACTACTGAGGATTAAAATCAGAAGTCAGATTTTTTCTTTTAAATAAAGACATACAATAACTTGATTGAAGTTTTTAATTATTTCTGTGTTTACACTTATGCTGAGTAGAAAAACCTCTGTAAGAAGTTGTTTTCTTTAAAAACAAAAACCATGAAAGTTATTATTTTACTGTTTTTACGTTATGTGTATATGTGCATGTTTGTGTTTATGTGCACATGAGTGTGGTGCCTTTGGACCCCGTAGTGCTGGAGTTAACAGGCAACTGTGACCAAATGTGGGTCTTCTGCAAGAGTAATGTGTGCTTTTAACCACTGTGCTATTTCTCTGAGTCCCTACATTTTTATTATTATGCACGTGTTGGAGAGTGCCTGTGGAGGTCAGAAATCTAATGTGTGGAGTTCGTTTCCCCATCTTCCTTGATGTGGGTCTGAGAGATTCAACTCAGGTCACCAGGCTTTCAAAAAACATCCTTACCCATGGAGCTATCTCGCCAGCCCCTCAGTCAGTTTCTAGCTGTTCATCAGGGATAGGGACATTAGAATAAAAGTGATTGTGTCCTAGATTATAACACATGGGTTTTAAAAGTCCAGAATGCTTCTTATTTGCTATGCAGGGAGCCTTTTTATGTTAGGAAATCGTTGTAATCTTTAACTCATTCATGAGCTATGAGTGGTGATTTATTATTTTCCCCACAAAATGGTAGTTTTTCTAAATAAAGGGTTAAAATTCATATTTACTTTTTTCTTCATAGGGAAGTCATCAATACAGAAAATTGTTCTGGATCAAGATTTACATTTATGCAACAATTTGTAAAATATCTCTAAATTATCTTCTTTGTTAATTGTTTAGGTGCCGCATTATTGATTTTCACAAGTCAACTGGTCCTTCGGGTACACACCCTCGCTTATTTGAGTGGATATTGAACTATTATTCTTCAGATACAGAAGGGAATCCAAAGGTTGTGTGTACTTCTAAACCTCCTGTCTATCTCCAGCACCAGGGTTAGTTGATCCTATGTATAACTATCATTTTTAAGACAGCAGATTGACTATTGTTTAAGGAAGGTCAATATTGCAGTAGTAGAGGTGACAGGGTAGAGAGGGAAATGCTGTGACTGGCTGTCAGAGCTACTTGTCATTTTGGTACATTCTTGGGTGACACAGCGTCTTGGGGCCTTTGCACTTCTTATCATTCTCTGGTTCACTGCTCTCATTATCCTTCCCTTTCCTTCTTCCAGTCTTTACTCATTTTTCACTATGTTAACACTTTCTAGACTGCACTTCTTTAAAACTGCAAGTGTGTGTGTGTGTGTGTATGTGCGTGTGTTCTAAACACACAAAAACCCACAGAGACTGTGAATGTATATATAGTAATACCTGTATAGATGTGAGATATTAACTGTTATTTATACTTTGACTAGGTCATAGTCGAACAATTGTTGGAATTGAAGAGAAGAAAAACCGGACATTATGTTTACTAATATTTGATCCTGGATGTTCTTCCCGAGAAATGCAGAGACTGTTAAAGCAAGACATAGAGCCTGGTAGTCTCAGGCAGCTGCGGAAATCTGTGGGGAATCTTAAACATAAGCAGTACCAGATAGTAGCAGTAGAGGGCGTTCTTTCACCAGAGGAGAAAGTTGTAAGTATCTCAGTATCAGGTGAAGTCACGTAAAAGTTTTAGTTAAAATCAGCATTCTCTTTATCTCCTCACAACTTGTTCTATTTCATGAAATGGCAAATACATTTGTCTTTGATATCACTGGGTTTCTGGAATGGCCATTTTTAAATTTTAAATGTCTTTCAGTTGCTTAATTCATTTTCATAAATTATTTAAGTTTTTAGTTTTACCTTTTGATGTCAGGTAAGTGATCAGTAACAATAATGTGGTTATGAAAACAATCTGTAACCTAACTCAGGTGGTCTTACTGTTTATCACACTAGATTCAGGAGCTGTATCTTATCCTTTGGCATTCTGAGTATACTCAGTTAAAGAACAACTCTTGCCTTTATCATTTATAGTTAAATGATGTCTAAATTACTGAGGAATTTCTAGGCATTAGAAAACCTCCACTGAGGTTATAAGCTGCAGTGGTGTCATAGCACACTAAGTCTAGACAATGCATGAGATCCCAGAATCTTAAGATTTTATTTTTTATTTTAATTTTTAATTGCATGTATTTGTGTGTGTCTAAGTGTGGGATTGTACATAGAGTGCAACTCTCATGGAAGCCAGAAGAGGGCATAGATCTCACGGAGCTGGAGTAGCAGGTGGTTGTGAGCTGCTGGATATGGGTCATGGGAAATTCATGGAGCCTCCTGCAAGAGCACTATGTCCTCATAACCATTGAGCATGTCTGCAGCCCTGGTGTGGGAATTCTATGAGAAAACTAAAAACCGTACTTATTTGAGAACTTCATATTTGTTTCCCTCTAAAGTTGAGACAGAATACTCGAGAGGGACATGGGAAAGAACAGGTTCAAGGGGAAAGGAGTCAGATTTAAAACAGAAGCTGGCTAATCTCAGCTTCTTAACTGGAGCTAGAAAGACAAGGATTGTTTGCTAGGTTACTCAATTTAAATATGCTTTAAAAGATTTCAATGTCTTTAATCCCCAATTACAAACTTATTTTTAATCCTATTACTAGTTTGGCCAGATAAATGTAGAGTTCATTTTAATTCTTGTTATGGGTTCCGATGCTTGCTGTCCAGTGCACAGTAACTTTTGAGAGTATAGTAGTAATCAGGTGCTGTCATGGGCTCCAGGTGAACAACATGTTTACTGGCTTTTATGTTTCCAGTTTTGGATAGTGAGTCACTGTTGCTGTTAGAATACTAAGCATGTCTTCTCTGTTCTTTACTTTTGACTTTGTTCCTTTGGGATTGGGGGTTTTGTTAGATCATAGCTGTGCCTTTAAGAATTGCAGCTACTAAGGACTTTACATGTATCACTGTATATAACCTCACTGTAAGGTAAATGGTTATTCTTCCTGTGTTTCAAATGAGGACGCTAACAGTGAGTAGTAAAGTCAGATTTGCAGTGTAGTAGTTCATCCAGGCACTTGGTCCTGTGTAGCTTCTTGAAATAATCTGACTTATTCTCTCTAGCTCTAGTTCTCATACTTTTTAAGAAGTTTTAGTCATTTTTCTTTTTAATATTTCATATATGTATACAATGCGTTCTGATTATTCTCACTACCTCCACCTTTTCTGCTCTCCCCCACACCCCTGTCAACTCACTCTTAGTTCTGATTTTTTTTATTCCCACAAGAAAAAAAAAACCTGATACTGGTCTTCCTACAGTGCCTCCCTGGCTGACCTGGGACTCATTATATAGACCAGACTGGCCTCAGAAATCACAGAGGTCAGCCTGCCTTTGCTTCCCAATGCTGAGATTACAGGTGTGCACCACCATGTACTGCCTTATTAAAGCTATTAAATTATGTTTATTTTTATTTAAATTTGTGTGTGTGTGCATGTGTGTATGTGTAGGTAGGCATTTAGAAGTTTTTTCTCTCCTTTTACCATATGAGTCCCAGGGCTTAAATTCAGACCATTGGGTTTGGCAGGAACTGCCTTTACCAACTGAGCTGTTCCACTGGCCCCATTGTTATATTTTGATAACAATTTACCTATTATTCACAAGCAGAGTTTGCCATTCAAAACTTTTATTTTTGAAACTGTCTTATATTTGTGTGTGTGTGCCTGTGTGCAAACCACATGAGTGTTACACCAGAACATGGTGTCCCCTATACCTAGAGTCATGGGTAGTCATGAGCCGCCCAATACGGCTGTTGGGAACTAAGCTTACATTTTTTTGTAAGACCCACATCACCAAACACTGAGCTGTTTTTCTAGAAACTTATTTTTACTTAAAAAGTTGTTTTCAACCTTTGAGACAAGGTTTCATGTGGCCCAGGCTGGTGTTGAGTTCACTGTGTAGCCTAGGTTAACTATGAAGTCCTCATTCTCTTACCTCAACCTCATGGATTACTGGCATTTAATATTGTCCCCAGCTTCTCTTCACATCTTGATAATAGTTGCTAATTTACTTCAGTACATTCTTAGTTTTTATTTGGTTATTCCAGTACTCTGAATTTCATTTATCCTAATTTGTTTAGTTTAGCTGAGTTTAATATGCTTTAGTTTGTAAACCAAATTTGGAAGCAGCAGAAACAATGAAATTTTTCTTTATTCTTTTAATATATTATTAACTCTATGAATATTTTATTTATGTATAGAAAGTATTTTGACCATGTTTTCCTCCTCTATTTCCCACCAAGTCCTCATCATGTGTTTTATTTATTTTTTTCCATAACCCACAGAGTCCAATTTTGTTCTCATATATTCCTGGGTATGAGACCAGCCACTGGAGCATGGTCAACTTACCAAGAGACACACCCTTAAAGAGAACTGACTCTCCCTCCTCTCCAAGTCAGATGTCAGTAGCTCCTCAGCCAGGAGTGTACGGCTGAAATACTAACTCATAATAAGCAAGGGTTTTGTTGTTGCTTTTGAGACAGGGTCCTACTCTACAGTTTTGGCTGTCCTGGAAGTCACTATGTAGATCAGACTAGCCTCGAACTCACAGAGATCCACTTGCTTTTGCCTCCTGTGTGATGGGATTATTTGCTCATAGCTCTGTCTTTCTTTTCACTTCTTTGGTCCCCTGTTGTTCCTCAAACCCCCTCCCATCTATATCATTGTGAGTAAGCATTTTTACATTTGACAGAGTCCATCGCATAATAACATTTTGTTTCACTCTCTTTTGCCTTTATCCAGAATTTTCTTCATGACTTGACTTGTAAAATATGTATTACTAATTTTTTAAGTTTTAGATTATAATTTTCCACTAGGACTTTTCATTGTTAGCTTGAAAAAAGTACAGGTTTTATTTTCTACATTGAAATGGTGATAAGATAAAGGGTTGACACAATGGCTCAGCTGTCAAAGACACTTGCTGCCGAGCCTGACAGACTCTAACTTCAGGATCCACCTGTTATAAAGAGAACTGACCTCTATAGCATACACACGCATGCACAGATAAAACAATACATGTAATTTAAAAAAAATAACATAGTATATGTAATTAATTTCTAGGCTATAATTCATAGCCTGTTTTCTTCTTGATTCTTTTTCAAGGCCAGGAAACAAGCTTCTCAAGTGTTTACAGCGGAGAAGATTCCTTGAATGAAATATTTCGGTGATTTTGTACTTACCCTTTTTACTGATATTGAACTCTGATACAGTTGAAGAATTTTATTTCACTTAAGTCCTTGGTATAACATTTAAGTTATAAGTGCCTGTCAAGTTATACTTCTTAGTAATTAATTGTCTATAATTAGTTGAATAAAATACCTTGTTTGCATTGTTGATTTTGATTTCTTGTCCGTGTCTCACAAACTTGTTTTATAGTTCACAAACTAATGGATTGGGCCATAACTTGTATGAGTTACTTAGTACTTAATATCTATTAATACATTTAATTTTAAAGCAATTGTTTAAGGCAAGCACTATTATTAACTCCATGAACCCAGATGCCTGATAAATTAGCAATTAGCCCAGGAACATTACAAGATGGATCCCACAGCCAGCTCACTGTATTTTCCACTGTTGTGTCAATCAGGCCTTTATTGCTGTGACAAGCACTCAATCCAATTCAAGGAGGAAGATTTCTTTTGCATCAAGGTTTCAGTGTTGGGTGGTCTTACTCTGTGGTGAGACAACACCGTGGCTGTAGTCTGCTGTGGTGCTATAGCAGAGCCACTGACTCACTGTGGCCAGAAAGCAGAGTTGAGGCAGGAAGAGGCTAGGAACAAGCTATACTCGATGTGACTTAGATCTCCAATAGGGATAACAGATAATCCACCAAATGACTGATCCACTGACAAGGACTTCTGATCCAATAAACTCAATAACTGGATTTACCAGTTGAGTCCAAACTATGAGCACAAATGAGGTGGTTTTGGGGATGGTGATGTTTTTGGGGGGCAGAGCTTCTATTATCACAAAATGAGTACCTCCTTAATGTGTAGTGATCACCTTAATATGTAACAAGATCAAAAACCAAGGATTCTCTTGTTAAATATTTCCACTAACCTTCCATCTCTCCTGAAAGCCTGTGTGGCGTGGCCTGTAGGAGAAATACTAGATTCTGGTCAGACAGCTCTTGTATGTGTGTGTACATGAGAATCCTATTATCCTGCTCAATAAACAAAGGAATTGTTGAAAGACTTAGAAATTCACAGAAACTGTGAGTAACTTAGAAAAATGTCTTAGAACCAAATCAATTATAGGCTATAGTTTGGTGTCGATTTTTAAAGCAGGAACAGTCAAGTTTTAATTGTAGGATACTCAAATTTCAGATTACAAACAGAGCCCATCTGATTGGCATAGAACAGAAGTCCCCAAAGGGAATGGATACTGAGCAATTTAAAAAGGTGTTCAATTAAAAAGCAAAACAAAAACCTGTGTGAAGTTTTTAACATGAATTTTAGTCATCCAGTCCCCCAATGAGTCTTCCTGTCTTAATCTGTATTTAACATTGAAGCCAAATGCACTAACCTTTGCATGTGTTTGTGTGACCTAGTTTAATATTCTTTCTTGCTCGTTTGTAAAATTTAGCCTGTAGAAAAGCCAGTGAAGTCCTTAGTAAATGTATACTGTTGATGAGGTCATAGTCATATCAAGGGTCAATGCCTCAGCCTCATTGGAATGGCAAAACCTTCCTTAGTGAAGCTCAGAGGGGCATCAAAGCCTTTCCTAGGGTCTGAGTGTGAATACTGGCAGTGAGTGCAGAACATATCCCCTATAGCTTTCTCACTGCCCCTCTCTCACACCTGATGTTTATGGTATGACGACTGATACCCTACAGAGACTTCTGTGTCTACTAAGATTAGTCAAACCTGCCTCCTTGTTCAGCTGTATATAATAATCTTACCTCCTACTCTGGCTGTATGTAAAAACTCTGGCTCCCTGTTCAACTGTGTACAATAAAGCCACTGAGATTCAGGGTTGCTGAGGATTCTCCATCAGAGAGCCCAGTTTTCCTGATTCCAGTTTTTCTGTGTGTCTGTGTGTCTGTCTTTTCTTTGTTTCCTCACCTCTGTCATCAATTCCTGAAGCCCTGGCACCAGCCTCTGCTTTCTTCTGCAGGTTCAACAATCNGCCCCGACAAGTACCTTTCACTGGAAGTTGCATTTACCCTAAAATCCCTTCCAAAATGCTGCCCCTGCTGCTGGGCACCCTTCTGATGTAGGAAGTCCTTCTGTGTATGTGTTGCTTTTATTGGTCAATGAATAAAGAATCTGTTTTGTGGGTTGGAGAGATCGCTCAGAAGTTAAGAGCACAGGCTGCTCCTCCAGAGGTCCTCAGTTCAACTCCCAGCAACCATACGGTGGCTCACAACCATGTGTAATGAAATCTGGTGCCCTCCTCTGGTGTGTGGGCATATGTGGAGGCAGAATGTTATATACATAATAAATAAATTTAAAAAATAGTTTAAGGAAAGAATCTGTTTTGCTGCTATGATAGGGCAGAACAGAGCTAGCAGGAAAAACTAAACTTAATTCTGGGAGAAAGATGGTGGAGTCAAGGAGATGTCATGAAGCCCCAGAACCTTGCTAGTAAGCCACAGCTACATGGCGATACTTTAAAGATATCTTGCATCTAAGGATATGTTGCTTTGGAAAAAGTTCTTTTGTTTCCACCGAGAATGAGAGCCTTTGGAATCCTTCCCAGCTAATGTATGGATCAAGATCCCCTGAAAGTTTGTCTTGAACACCCCCAAATACTTTGCCCAAAAAAAACATAGGGAAGCAGTTTAGTGGGACCTACACCTCAGTTCCCAAATATTTTTTATAAATGTTTGTTTACATTTAAAGTGTGTTGTTGGGTTTCTGTCCTGCCCAGCCTCCACAGCTGTTAAGTCCCAAAGAAATCACACAGAGGTCTACATTAGTTATAAACTGATTGGCCTATTAGCTCAGGTTTCTTACTAACTTTTATAACTTATATTAACCTATTATTCTTGTCTATGTTCGTCACGTGACTCTACCTTTTTTAGCGGGGCAGTCACATCTTGCTTCTTCTGTGGCTGGGTCACGGCTGCCGAGAGAATGGGGTTTCCTCTTCCCAGAATTCTGTTCTCATTGACCTGCTTCTACTTCCTGTCTGATTGTCCCACCTATACTTCCTGCCTAGCTACTGGCTAATCATCATTTATTTAAAAATATAATTGACAGAATATAGACATTTGTCCCACACCACTTCCCCTCTGAATGTAATATCCTTTGTTTAGCTTTTTTCCTGACTATTAGCCATAACAACTTGTAACCAACATTCCAAACAAAGGAAAATATCCATAATCCATTTTTTGAGAATGTGGGCATAGTATTCCAGGCTACTTTCTGCTGGTTGGGGGTGCTGATATCTCATGGGGACCTAGAAAAATTTTTAGAATTATTATCAAGTCCTGGCTGGAGTATCCTGTGAGTCTTGATCATCTCAAGCAGCAATCTTGAATATGTTCTGGATGTAGAACTCAGACATCTGGGCCATCTGTTCCTACCAGAGATTTCTCAGGTGGTCTTCTTTGATCAAACCGGATTTTTCTTAACTCAGAATGAATCCACAGCTTCTCATTTCCTGTGGAAAGAAAAGCAAATTCTCTTCTCCAAAGTAACATACCTTTTCACTTCAGTTTTGAAATCAAGGTATTTTCAAAATACCTATCTTGGATTAATTTAGCAGTATTTATAAACAAATATCTTTTAGCAGCTGTTCCTTCCTCCGCATTTAAACAATTCAAAGAGTATATAATAACATACAGTATCCAGACTCTCTGTGTATTTTTCATCTTTACTTGGCTTTATTTTAACCTCTTTGTTTTGTTTTTACTTTTTGATTTTTTGCTTTTTGAGACAGGTTTTCTGTGTATCTTTGGCTGTCCTGAAACTCCCTCTGTAGACCAGGCTGTTCTTGAACTCACAGATATCTGTCTGCCTCTGTCTCCTAAGTGTTGGGATTAAAGGTTTGTGCCACCACACCCAACTACTCTCTCTTTTTTAAAGGACTTTAACCTTTTTCTTTTCACTCTCAAGCTTGCATATATTTTTAACACATTGTAAAACATTTAGAGGTTTTCTTCTTTGATGCTCTCTTTATACCTCTCTTTTTCTGAACACATAAGTCTCTAATTTGCTAAGCAAAATGGAGAGGATTAAAGCCATGGCCTTGGCCTGGATCCATCCCATTCCTTAGCTTTCTGAGATTCCAGCCTCATGGCTCAGGAACTGGCTGGGGCCATGTTTATTGGCACAACTCTGTGGTGTTTCAAGGTCCTTGCCAGCAAGCAAGCTGCAACAGAGTGCTCACAAACCACACTCAAATACTCTGTACCTGGACTTCCTGCCTGAAAGAGAGTTTGCACTGTCAGGACAGTCCAGAAAACTGGCATTTTAAAACAGCATGGTTTTTTTTCCTGCTATGACTGAAAACCAAGATGCATGTGGTCAGCTTTTAAACAACTCTGTTTAAGTGTTTCGTGGCAGGACCTCTTAAAAGAGCTGCAAAGTTTTGCAGCTAA